>SNQJ01S0015346.1:60853-85265 GCA_010110895.2 Picea sitchensis
TCGGTTCATGTGCCATCAATGTTTACAAAAAATAGTACATGTACAAACATCTGTAGGTCGGTGAACCACCTAGCCCCTACAGATACAAAAATGGTGTCACCACACCAAATAGGCTCGTAGGCCTATATAAATACCAAAACTATAAAATACATAGAGACACTCATGGTGCCTCTAGAGCACCACCACTTGGCCCTCTCTCAGGAGGGGGTACCCCACTAGCTATTGATCCCTTAGGCCCTGGGGACAACCTCCCAGTCATAGCTTCTCCCTCTACAACTTCTCTACAGATCAGACTTTGTGACTCCACCAGAAGACCAATACATTTCTTCAGGACCCCCTCATCCTGGATGCGCACCCACATCCCCTTGGGTACTCTCTATAGTACTGCCTCTAATCGGCAACGAAAATCCTCAAACTCTCCCCTGACCCCCGTCGAAGGAGCATGTGATGGCCCTACCCTGGGGTCATCATAACGGTGTTTCCTAGCCACTCTCTCATCGTCAACAGGCCTCTCCCCAGCATCATCCCATCACCATCTCTCTCATGCCCGCGAATCTCCCCACGGAGATCTCACCAACCCCTGACGAGTCGACGCTCTAACCAACTCAACCTCGCACCCGCTAGGTCCCACGTCTGCACACACAACAAACAAAGGATAGCATCAACATCCATCCATACATAAAAATATATGCTATGCTATCTAACATATCAAAACATCAAATATAACATCATACCTATGTGGTCGAACACCTCCCTCGGGGGTAACACCATATCTAGATCATCCTGGAAGTCCACCCCAAAATACGGATATCGAAGTATGATCTGTGGCATCTGATGCCACACCCGTGCAGCCTCAACCGTAAAATAATGGCCTCCCTCCCCACCACCATGGTGAAACAAAATAGTCACCCACCGCCTCAATCGTGGCTCTCGCACACCAGGTGCATCCAAAATCACTCTAGGACGTAACATCGACACTCTCTCCAAGAACCACACAACCAAGATGGACCCAAAGGCAAACTCCCCTAAGGTAGCCAACTGCCCATCCCCAGGTAACACAGGCTCCACCGGTAAAGGAGTTCCCCGAAAACGGAGCCCAATCAGAAAATATATATCCTCCATTGTAGTGAATCCCAACTCCTCACCCTGCATAATGAAGCGATGTCGATCTGGACTCCACATCGAAATCAGGAACTGCAATAAATACTCATGTGATCGAAGAAAAGAGCACTCGAAAAACTTCAACAACCCACAAGCTGCCAAAGTATCCTGAACCGTCGGCTCCTCATACCTCACTACCTCCCTCAAGCATGACCAATCCCTCTCTCTCCAATGCACTGGCATCATCAAACTGGTCACCTGCATCCACATATACAATACTCGATCAGCTATCACAACCCATAAAAATATCAAAATCTCCAAAAAAGATAAAGTGTTTTCTCCTTCAGCTTTGCCTCAATGGCACGGTTGTTTTTCCCATAGGCGCGCACATATGCGCACCTATTCATCCCACAGTCACACACTCATGTGTGAATTTAGGCTACACAGGGGTGCACACATGCGCCCTTTTCACACACATAAACATGCCTTTTTGCGCGCATGTTCGCTACACAGTTGCACACGCATGCACTACTATCTCGAACACAATCGTGCATGCATGTGCAACTGTGATTCTAACAAGCATGCACCCAATGTGTGTTTGTTTTCCTCACTTATGTGCCCCCATGCACAACTTTCCAAATACAGCCACGCACTCATGCGTGTGAGTTCTTTGATCTCCCGCGCACTGGGGGGCCCACCCTCATAAATCTCCTTGTAAGACCACTCATACAGCCCTTCCCAAAAAATGAAACCCTAAGTCCTATGCAGGAGGATACAAAAACTAACCTGGCACTCACTCATCCTGAATCAGCTGGCTCGATCTCCCAGAATCTCCAAATCTCCTCTTAAAACTCTCTTCCACTCACTATGACAACAGGTACAAATGAGGTGGCATTGTGGGTCGTACACCTATATATAGTCCATTTGCCAAACTTCCAGACTCAATTCTAGGAGCCCCAAACGTCTATTTTTCGATCCGTCTTCAGCCATAGGATCAGGATCCTTCCACCTACACAATCATGTTCCCCGGGCCACCATCCATCGTCGACCCCTAGGGAGCCTTTTTTCTCATCCCACACTCAGGTACACATGCTTATATTCACACGTTATTGAATAATTGTTATATGTTCTTTATCTTCAGATATTGTTCACATTGGGTATTCGGTTTTCATGTGTGTAGGTACTTGGTCATCATACATCAACACTACCCCTTCAGGTATATACTCGACACTGGCATGTAATATTTCCCTCTAAATCTCAATTGCATGTCCAATCACACCCTCTGACATTTCCCTTTAGGGTCCCTATATCCGGCCCTGCAGTACTGTCACCTCTACTGCATTTTGGTATTGTCACCCGGAAACACTCTCCCCCACATGATTTGTCCCATTCATAGTCCCCCTTGGCACTTTGACACTCATGTTTTTTTCACCCTTTAGGAATGGGAATCCCGATAGTCTTACGCATCGTCGAGAATCAGCCACATACTCCTTCTCCTCATTTTGCTAGCCAACCCACTAGACTCCTAGGTTACTTTATCATGGTTCTATTTTGACTGCACCCCTGCAGTATCATTAACCATCCATTTCATCCACAATCAATTTCCCCATCTGCAAATTTCCCTCCATTCATTTACCTTATATAGAAACCCACCTATGGGGCCCCACCCTCCACCCATTCTCCAAGCAACTTGCACCCTCACAGGCCAAGACATATTGCACTGGGGCACCCATTTCTGTATCTAAACACTCATCCCAAATTATTCTTTATTCATTTGGTAATTGTACAAAGCCTTTGTTTCCAGCATTTACATAGCTTTTTTTCGTCAGCTTTGGCGACCTTCTTCCTCTGGCAAAGAAACCCATGTCGCCCTTGGTTGGGGCATCCATTATCTTCTACTCTTGTTGACATAACCCATACACCCTAAGTATCTCACCATCCATGTACCCCTGATCTCTAAGTTTGTCCACTTTGTCGCGCCTCTAGCACAATTTAACCCATGCCTAGTCGTCACCCTGACGTTAGGCCTATTTTCACGGTTGCTGCCACACCCCCTTTATCCCCAACCAAGGGCAGTCTCGAGTCTCACCACTTCCTGACTTCATCCATGTTACTCATCAATTCCTGATCTTACCCAGTGGATTTCATGAATCCCTCCACTTCTTGGTGTCATGTCTCCCTTTCTGTCGACATCATCATAGTTTCTAGATGGACGATAGTATCTTGACTCTCATTACCTTCACAATGAGGAGTCTCAGATGACACAACGAGTACCATCATTGCTCTTTGTTGTCATTGAACCCCACAACATTCGAATTCAACACTTTATCATGTTGCGGTGGGTCTTACTTTGTGACTATTGCAGTTATTTTTATATTTTTCAGACCTCTAAAATTTGATAGGCTATCAATGCCTGTGTACCATCGACACTTCTTAGAGGTGTCATCACCTCTTTTCAGAGTATGTTCACCATCATAATTGTCCTCTCCCTTTATCAAACTTCCCCTGAGGGCGTTGTAGTTATCTACATCAACACACAACTTCAGTTACTGTATAACACCATTTTTGAGTTACATGACATGAGCATGGGGCATGCCCACCTCATTTCTACACAGTTTTATTTTTTACACCTTGCACATTGATTGGGTCATACAAGTTCCCCTCTCCCTCCAATGGGTCTCTCTTGACACTCCCCACACCGCTCTTTCTTACACAAGTACTCTCAGTAGAAGAAATAATGATGTGTTTTGACTATACGTATGCTCCTAACCTCACACATCAGGGGTCATTTGTTATCACCGGAATTTCATCTGCAAATGGTTACAGGAATCCAACATCTTCAAAACACCCATTAGTTCAATCATGGACCAAAAATTCATTTCCAAAAGTTCCAAAACTATACAACCAGTTATAAAATCAACATGCGCTAAGACTACACAGGGAGTGCGCACACATGCACCATCCAAAAATGCAAGAAAAGCGCACATACACATGATGCGTGACTATGGACTCAAAAAACCACGCACCCCTCATAACGATGCATTTATGATATTGGTCGGCCTTCCACCCACTTTTGGTTCAACTTCCAAGTCGATTTGACACCCAAATCTCAGCTGAATTTGACTAGGGGGTTGGTCAAAGACCTAAGGGTGCCCTAAAGGGCCCCTTGTTAACACCAAGAACTGGTTGCATAATACCTCAAAGCTATGCTATAAAAGGAGGCCATGGGTGCACTATTTTTTCAAGGAATTCATTTGTATTGTTATTTTTCTTATATTCTCTTGGAGGATCCTCTTTCCTCATCAAGAGCATGCAAGCACCATCTCATTTAGCCATTCATATCACCTCTTGAGTGAATGTTCTTTGGATTCTATTCACCATTTCATTCTAGTTTGTTACTTGTAAGAAGAGATCAATATTTGGGGGTCCAAGATCCCTCCCTTAGAGGAAGAGGGGACCCATACATCTCCTTTTCTCTTTGGTGTTTTTCCCACTAATACAATCTTATCCATTGGTGGCATGAGTGTTGTTTATTTTTTGTTTTAATGTTCTTATGTTCTCTAGTTTAATTTCTTTTATTGTTCTTAACCTAGTTATTTGTTTATTTCTTATGCTTGATATTTCTAACTCTTTCCTTCATTGTTGTCTTGCCTAGCAAACCCAACTGGGCTTGTAAGCATCCTTATTTTTCTCATTAATGTGACAAAAGGGGTGCAATAGATTGTATGAAATGGTACTTGAGTTTCATATGCTTAGTATTTGAATGAAATGTTGATTTATTTGAAAGATGAATGGAACTCTCACTATCATAGTACAACCTGTTATTCTCCTACTTCTTTCCCAATTCCTCCATAAACCTCTGTAACCAAATCATTTCTTTACTAGCATTTTTAGCAACAACATACTTTGCTTTTGTTGTTGAAAGTGAAACAACCTTTTGCATTTTCTAAATCCAACTTACTGTTGTTCCACCTATAGTAAAAACATACCCTGTGGTGCTCCTCGTGTTACATTTATCACCTACCATATATGAACCAACATATCCCTGTAGAATAGTGTCTGAACCTCCACAACATAATGCATTAGTAGTAGTACCTCTCAAATACATGAGAATCAACTTTACTACCTCCTACTGTTCTTTATTTGGATTGTTCATATACCTTCTCACAACTCCCACTCCATGTGCAATATCTGGTCTTATGCAAAACATCACATACATCAAGCTGCCAATTGTTGATGAATAAGGGACCCTGGACATGTATTCTATCTCCTCCTATGTCTTGGGACACATTTCCTTAGTTAAATTGAAATGGATGGCCAAAGGTGTACTAACTAGCTTTGCATTTTGCAATCTGAATCTCTCCAAAACCTTTTCTGTAACATTTCAGACCCCAGCCCAGTTTCAGTCTCATTGATTTTTCAGCCAATGTTTAATGCCCAAACCCAGTTTTATGACAGCCAATTAAACTCATCATAAAAATAAATTTTCAGAACTGAAACATGAGGATTATGAACATCATTTAACGTAGAAATAAAATATATCAGCAACACATAAAACTCAGAAAATAACACGGTGATTTTTGGTCTAACAATGACCCTCGAAAAACCCACAAGGGGAAAACCAGTGAGAGATGGACTTTTTATTATTTGTGAGATTTAGATAAATTTTGTTACAACATATTCATCTTCAGAAATTTAATGACAAACTTATCTCGAAAACCATGCCAAGTCTTCACACAAGTTTTGAGCCAAACTCCTCAAAATTTGTGCCAGAATTTTTTGCACCAAAGTACAGGTCTTCTCCTTGATATTTGTGCCTCTAACTTGTTGTATGGATGCCTCAAATTCGTGCCAATAGTTACAGCTCAAAACTGAGCATTAAATATTCTACAACCACATTGGAAAATGTGCCAAAACCACCTAGAAAACACCACATAAACTTTCCTCGATTTTTGTGCAATAAAAATAGTTGTACAAACGATACAGAATCCATACAATACAGAATATTAACTTAGTTGTACTTTTTGCCTCAATTTTTGTGCCTCTTTCCTGTTGTACAGAACCCAAAAATCTGTACAATACAACCTCTTTTTTGAACTGTACTCTGCCTCGATTTATGTTCTTTCTTTTAATGTTGTACAACCTACTCAATCTATATAGTGTGATCTGATATTAATGTTGTACCTTCTACCTCGATTTGTGTGCTAGTTTTCAGCCTTGGAATGTGTTCCCTAGCTTTGCAAAAATGGCCTCTTTCTCAAACTTGAATTTCTTCTCTTTCTCTCTCAAAAATGTTTCATCTACCCAAGAATGGGTGCACCCTCCTACCCTAATCGACCTCATGAGGGAATCTCAAGAATCATCTCATCTAATGGTTGAGATTAGACAAAATCAATAGTGGAGATAAAATCACTTTATTCACCCACTTTACCTAAGTCTCAAAAAGTCACCTTTTAATTTTCATCTCACAAATTAAATGAGAAACACTTTCCTAGGTACTTTTTAATTATTTTTAACACTCCCTCTTACCGAGGAAAGTGTTACTCACCACTCCAAGTTTGTCTCTAAAAAATACAAACTTGCCTCTGCCCAATGCTTTGGTGAGTATGTATGCAATCTGCTCTTCTGTAGATATGTATTGTAGCTCCTCTGCTCCTCTCTGAACATAGTCATAGTGAAGTGATAATTAATCTTCATATGTTTAGACCTATCATGAAAAAATGGATTCTCTGAGAGTTTAATGCAACTTTGATTATCATAGTAAATCAAGGTAGGCCTCAACTGCACACTAAACAATCCCACCAACAACTTGTGAAGCCAAAGGGCCTCACAACTGGCCTGACTGGCAGCCATATACTCAACCTCTGCAGAACTCAATGCCACTGACTTTTTCTTCCGGCTGAACCAAGACACAACTATTGAGCCCAATTCGAAACAACACCCTGAAGTAATCTTTCAGTCACTGACACATCCTACCCAATCTGAATCTGTATAGCCAACCAGACAAACTTCATCTCCTCTCTGATAGTCCATACCATAATTTACCATACCACAAAGATACCTGAGCACATGTTTTGCTGCCACCCAGTGCACTCTCCTAGGCTCCACCATGAACTGACTCAGAGTGTTGACAACAAAACAAATATTTGGCCTGGTATTGACAAAATACATCAAAGACCCAATCAACTGACAATATAAAGTGGAATCCACCAACTGTGACTCAGAAGCATGAAGCTTCTTCCAGTTGGTAATCATGGGAGTGATCATGGGCCTACAATCCTCCATTTGAGTCTCCTCATAATGTCACACACATACTTCCCCTGTCCCATGAAGATGTGTTTAGGCTCCTGCCAAACCTCCAATCCCCAAAAATAGTGCATCAGTCCAATATTAGTCATCTCAAACTCTGAAGCAAGGCTCTCCTTGCAGCTAGTGATGAGTCTCTCTTCCCCTGTAATGAAAATATCATCCACGTATATAAAGAGAATGAGAGGATCCTCTCCAACCACAATGAAGTATAGGTTGGGATCCGCCTCACTCTTCTCAAATCCCAACTACTGCAAATAGGCATCAATCCTTGAATACCAAGCTATGGGATCTTGCTTCATCCCATACAATTCCTTCTTCATTCTACACACATGAGACTCTCTCCCATGCACCTAAAATCCCAATGGATTCTAAATATACACCTCCTCCTATATAATACCATTCAGAAATGCTGATGCAGGAGCATCGCCAACAACAAGCGAGCGTGGGGCAAACACCAACGCATTTTGGCACATGATGAATTGTTTGAAATATTTTGAAGTTTGATACACCAAACGTAAATGAAACAATTAAGAAAGAGTGTACTTGTAGATTGTAATCAGACCTTGAGCGTCTTTCTCTCGTCTAAAGGACTAAGAGGCATTTATGCTAGTAAATGTAAGTAGGTAGCTTTGAATTCTTAGATTAGACAGTTTTAGGAGCGGAGGGAAAATGGATATAGACACCCTCACTTGTATCATTGTAACATTAGCAGCATGATCAAGAGAGCATAGAGAAGAAGAAGCAGAAAGTTGTGTAGAAAAAAACCCATGTACAGAAGTTCTGGATTCATACAAAGATCTTTAGTTCAGACTCATGGTGTTCAATTTCTTTCTATGTTATACATGTTGATTGATATATGCTTGTTTACTCTCTATTATACATTTTCTTTGATGTGTGAATGTTTGATTTCATGTTGAATGTCTGAAATCTGAAGAGAGGGAGAGTAAAGAATGAGTTTCAATTGTTTCTCTATCTGAGCAAGAGTTTTCCTGCAAGGAGTGCAGCAAAATTGTCTGTAAGGTGTGCGTTGATAGAAGTCAGAGTTCGTCTCTGCAAGCTCAGGAGAGATAAAATTGTTCTCATTCTCACAGAAGTGCAAGTTAATAACATGAGCCATGCAAGGAGTGTGCAGGCCAAGTAGATTCTCAGAGTTTGCAACCTGAGGGAAGAATTGAAAGACTGTTGTCGCAGGGAGTGCACAGTGTCGAAGAAGTTCAAATACTTGGAAGTATTTAAAGAATTGTCGCAAGGAGTGCATGCAGGAGTCTTCTTGAAGACTCGAGTTGTGGAGAAAGCTCAGGAGGGATAGGATCTTCGAAGTTGTCGAAGAGAAGCTCAAAGAGGACCAGTGCCTTGAAGTATTGGAAGGAGGCGCAGCGACATTGTTTTGTTGGTGGACAAGTTCTGAAAGGAGATACCATGTTTATTTCGGAATTCTCCGATGGTCGGAATTCTCCGTGGAGAATTTGTGAAGTCCCGAGGGCCGTCAGATCTTGCAGAGGAGCAAGCAGGTTACGGTGAGTGTTTTTCTAAGTGCAAGCTCAGGAGAAATCGGGCCATAGGATTTGAACCAACAGGGGTTGTTGGATCACTCACGAAATCTCATTTCGGGGTTTCGTGAGTTGGAGAACTATAAGCCTTACCTCAAGATTCGCGAGGTTGCGAAAGGCAAAGTCCTGAGGGGGCGAAAGGAGTTTTGTATGGGACAGTTATTGGTGAATCACATAGGAAATCGGTATTTCGGGGTTTCATGGGTTGAAGAGACAAAAGTTCAGCATTAGGATTCGCGAAGTCGCGAGGTCCGAAACTCCAAAAAGGCTGGAAGTTCCATCGTGGGACCCACATTGACAACGTGTCAGAATTTCAGCATTTCGGCATATCAGAGGATAAGAGGTCGAGAATTTTGTCCCGAAAGTCCCGAAGTCGTGAAACCGCGAAAGAATCTGAGCCATCCGTTAGAAGGAGGACACATGTTGTGATATCACCCATATTGGGGATTCAGACATCGGAGGTCAGAAAGGGAAGTCCTTCGACTTCACGAGTGGTGAAGTCGCTAGAAGATCGAGACAGTCCATTTGAAGAGGACAGGTGGCAGAGATATAGGGATCTCGTGAACTCAGAGGTTCATAGGGTGAGAGCCCAAGAGTTGGGTGCTCCAAGTCACGAAGTCGTGAAATCGCGAGGAGCGAGGATAGCCATTGGATCTAGGNTAGGCAACGGGAGGACCATTGGATCAAGAACCCCATCGCATTTTGTGCATTCGGGGGTTCGGGGGTTGATAGGAGTCACTTTCAATTGCAAAAGTCACGAAGTGCCGAGATTCGAGGCACGAGTGTGGATGCATGGCAGAACCACAAAGGGGGCCTGGAAAATAGATAGGCGAACACACGTCACCTAGTGGAAAGGGTCAACACTCCATTGACTCTCGCATATTGAGAATTCGTGGAGTAAGAGCAGGAGAGCTCAACCCTTCAACATGCGAAGTGTCAAGTAGCGAGAGGAGCTTGCATGAAGCTTGGTCGGTGGTCACGCATAGAGGGCGCTGACGAAAGAAGAGCTATACCCATTTCACGATCTCGGGTATTGCGAGTTTGGAGATGAAGAGTCGAGAGTCACGACTCGCGAACTCGCAAGATTGTGAGTTGCGAAAAGGACCTGTGGATTGATAAATTGTAGATTCCAATAGGAGGTCGAAAGGAGCCGCTTCGCCTCAAGGGGATAGAGAACGATCCTGTGAGTGGATCTCGGTGCGAGGTTCGATAGGTCTGCATCAAATGAGGTCTTCACATCCATCTAGTGGATCTTCCAACCCATATTTGCTACAATGTAAATCACCGACCTGATCGAGGTATATTTAGAAAATGATGCAAAGGTCTAATCATAATCAACTCCCTCAACCTGTGAGAACCTCCAAGCCACAAAGTGAGCTTTGTACTTCTCAATGCTACCATCTGCAGCATGCTTGAGTTTATAGAGCCACCTGGAAGTCACCGCTGACTTCCCCTCAGTTATAGGAACAACTTCCCAAACATCATTCTTCATGATGGAATTGTACTCTTCCATCATGGCATCTCTCCAAACCTATCTACTATTAGCCTCCTCAAAAGTGGAAGGCTCATACTCTTGAATACTTCTCACCATCATGATGTAGCTGCAAAACCTATTGGAAGGTTTACTCTCTTTCACAACCTGTCTTGGATTCCCCAATGAACCCTGTGCCTCCCTCAATGTATCATGAAGCCACTTGGGCTTCCTCCTCTCTGAAGTGGTGTCCTGTGGAGGTGAATCTCCCTACTCAACCCCATCTCTTGAAGACTGTGATCCTAAAGTAGACTCTGGAGTACTCGATCCTGAAACCTATGGACCAATAACCTATGATCCTGAAATCTGTGGCCCTATCACCTGTGGACCAGTCATCACCGAAATTCGTGGCCATGAAATCTATGTCACTATAGTCTGTTACATATTCACCTGAATTTGAGGTGAAGATTGCTCACCCCTCTCTGTCCCTCATGGCTTCCTAAAGGCTCCTTCCTCCTCAAATATCACATTCATACTCAAAATAGTCTTCCTCAAGGAAGGAGGGTATATAAGGAAAGCCTTTGAAGTCTCGCTATACCCAACAAAGATCCATCTCTCTTATGTGGGCTCTAGCTTTGTCCCCTTCTCAGAAGGGACACGTGAATATGTGAAGCACCCAAAAATAGGAAAGTTCCCCACCTCAGGCTTCTTCCCAGAAAAATACTCCTCAGGAGTCATGCTCCCCATTGCCCCGTGTGGACTCCTGTTCTGTAGATAAATTGTAGTGTAGCATGCCTCAACCCAAATAAACAGTGGCAACCCCTGATCATGTAGCATGGCTCTCGCAGCCCCAACAATGGCCCTGTTATTTGATCCAGATTTTATGAGCATAAATAAATGACTATAGATATTAACAGGTGCTTAACACAAAATAACATAGATACAGTAAAACTGGTTTTCTATTCAATAAGGAAATAAGCTGAAACTGTAAAATGCAATGGAAACAAGCTTGTTGGAATGGTGGCAGCTTATCTCTGAGAAGAGATGTGACGGTTGTGCTCATTCAAAAGAGGATGATTATAATGAGGCTCTAAAGGCCTTTTTACAATAAAAAGGAATGCCAAAAACCCTAGACATCCAAAAACCTAACCCTAGGAGATCAAGCACCAAAAGTCATGTGGGCCCCATCTGGGTAAGTTAGTACATCAACTTCCCGAGGTTGTAACGTTTGCATACGATCTCTGTTTTAGGCTTATGATAGCCCATTGGAAAGGTATATTAGAGGAGATTCATTTTGGGGGCTCAATCATGCTTTTGGCTATCATTGAGAAACTCGATCCTGAAAATCCTTCATTTAGGCCCTCAAAATGGCCCCGGAAGTTAAAACTACTAAAAATAGTAAATTGCCAAAATTGTCAGAAAACTATTTTGAGCCATTTGGAAAAGGTGGGTGGACACCGATATTCACATGGATCAATACTCCTTCCTTAGGAATAAATGTTCTCATTTGCGTTGAGTTCCCCCATCAAATGAGGAAATTTCTGCTGAATTTGGCCCTGGGTGAGCCACTTGCCTTGGTCCAGGAGGTGCCCTGATTTGATGACTTGATAAAGTTGGATCCTTTGTTGTCGAGTGCCCTTGATCTGTGTGTCCACAATATAATCACTGGATTCCTACTGTATGCAATTGGGGTTGAGATTTGTTGGTTTTAGTTTCTCTATTACGTCTGAGGTGTCCAATAATGGTGGGAAATAAGGGTGAAGGAGATCCACGTTGAACACTGGGTGCATGCCAAGGCAAGGAGGAATGTTGAGCTCAAAAGAATTATCCCCCATGGCCTAAGTGATGGTGTATGACCCATAACGGTGTGGGATAAGCTTTCGATGGGGTCCTATAAGGCGTTCTTTCTGCAAGTGCAACCAAACTTTGTCACCCACCTGAAACTTATGTGGCACCCGATGTTGATCATGGCGTTGCTTGTACTTGTCATTGGACTTTTGTAGGATATCCTAAACCTGTTGGTTGATGTGTTGGATCTACTCAAAGAACTGGGTGGTTTTGTCATCTTCAATTGGATAAGGATATGAGTCGATCGAGGTGACCGCAAGCGGAAATGCAACATCTATGGGACCCAATGGTTGGAATCCCAAACCCACCTGAAAGGGGTTGTGGCCAGTTGAGATATGAAGGGATCGGTTGTATCTATGTTGGACATAAGGAAGACTCTCATCCCATGTTTAAGGGTGATTTGAATTATACATGCAAAGGATATGCACAATCATTTGATTTACGACCTATGTTTGGCCATCTGTCTGGGGGTGGAAGGTCATGGATTTGGTGAGCTTGGTGTCCAGCAGTGACCAGAGGCTCAACCAGAATGTGTTGAGATTTGACTATCCCGATCTGAGACAATGGTTTGTGGGATTCCAAAATGTACCCAGACTCTTTCAAAGAAGATCTTGGCAGTGGCCTCTGTTGTGATGTTCTTCTTGCAGGAAACTAGAATCGCCATCTTAGAAAAGCGATCAACAACCACAAAAACACAGTCATTTCCCTGCTTGGTGGATGAGAGGCCCGACATGTAGCCCATTGGGATGGATTCCCATGGCCTGTCAGGAGTAGGAAGAGGGGTGTACAAGCCCTATTTCTTCGTGGTCGGTTTGACAATAACGTAGGCAGTGTAGGACCTGATATACTTATTGACTTCCTGTTGAATTTTTGGCTAGTAGAAATGTTTCTGTAGCATCACGATTGTCTTTTTGATGCCGAAGTGTCCTACCACCCGACTATAGTGGGCTTCCCAGATCATCTTTTCTCACTCACTTGATGGAACACACATATGGCCCAGACAACACAACAACCCATCCTAAAGATGGAAATTATAGACAATTATGGTTGCACCCAACATTTGGTAGGTGGTGGCGAAGTTCGGGTCTGTCTCATAGATTTGGTTCCCTCCAAAGGTCTCATGGATGCAGAAGTCTAGCACTGTGGTGAGTGTCGCGACTGGTGGTATGTTGAGGCAATCAACGATGCGATTAGTGCTTCCTGTTTTATACTTGATGTTGAGGTGGAATCGCTGCAAGTATGTGGACCACTTTTGATGGCGATCATTCTACAATTTTCCTTCTGTCTTCATGAACTGCAGTGGCTTATGATCAGTGTGGATGATTGTCTCCTTCCCAAGAATGTAATGTCTCCATTGGTGGAAGGCTTGCACAATGGAGTACATTTATTTGTCGTAAGTAGGGTACTTATGGACAACATCTGACAGTGTCTCACTATGATAGGCCATAGGGTGGCTGTGCTGAGTGAGAATGACACCCATCGTATAGTCTGAAGCATATGTCTTAGTCTCAAAGGGCTACTGCGTGTCTGGTATTGAAAGTACTGGGGTTGAGCACAAGCGCTGCTTCATATCGTCGAACGCTTGTTGTTGGGACCAGCCCCATGCAAATTTCACCTTAACACCACCCTTGGTTATTTGGTTGAGGGCCCATGCAATATGGGAGAATCCCAACATGAACCTGCGGTAGAAATTGACAAGGCCTAAGAAGATCTGAAGCTCAGTGAGTGTGGTTGGGGCTGGCCAGTCACAGATGACTTGGATCTTGGCTAGATCCACATGTACACCATAATGATCAATTATGTAGCCCAGGTAATGGACCCTGTCCATGCCGAAGGAGCATTTTTCCAAGTTGGCATATAGATTTTGTTGTCGCAAGGTGTGTAGAACCTGCTGAATATGTTGTAAGTGTTTGGCCCAAGTCTTGTTGTAAATGAGAATTTCATCTAGATACACCACTACAAAAGTATTGGTGAATGGTCGCGGGATATCTTCCATCATCCTCATGAAAGTGGCTGGAGCATTTGCCAAACCAAAGGGTATGACCAACCATTCAAAAAGGCCTTGACTTGAAGGTGATTTTCCATACATTTGTTTGTTCTTTCAGGACCTGGTGGTAGCCGGACCTGGTGGTAGCCAAACTTCATATCAATATTACTGAAGTATTTGGCCCCTGTGAGTTGATCAAGGAGGTCATTGATTTGGGGAATCGGGTACCAATTTCTCACTGTGATTTTATTCAGATCCCGATAATCAATGCATAGTCGCCAGGTTCAATCTTTTTTCTGTACCAACACGATTGGGCTCTTGCAAGGTGATGTGATTGTATGGATGTCCTCCTTGTGGAGCAGTTCTTGGATCTGTCACTAGATCTCCTCATTCTCTAACAGAGAGTGACGATAGACCAACCCATTGGGAAATGGTGCGTCAGGGTTTAGATCAATGGGGTGCTTGACCTAGCAGTGTAGAGGTACCCTAATAGGTGAGGAGAAGATATCTGAGTATTCTTCCATGACCTTATCTACTTGCTTCTGTTGTGTGGAGAGTTCGGACGCATAGACCCTGGATGTGGTTGTGATATTTTTCTTATTCTGAGAGTGAATCATGAAGAAGACAAACTTCCCTGTCTGAGATATGACCTTCCTTCATTTCTTATCAGAGATCAAGGAAATAACACTAGGTGGGACTGCCTCGGGTATCCTGTACAATTTCCTGTTCAAAGTAATAATAACACTACGAGGCCTAGACTCATATACAATGTGATGTTTCCATAAATAAGGTTGGCCCAAAAGAACATCACAAACTTCGAGAGGATAAACATCACAAGATACCTCATCTTTGAAGGGCTTGATGTTGTACAATAGTCGACATTTTTGGCTGACATGAAGATCACTTCCTTGGTGGAGCCATCCAATGGTGTAGGGTTGTGGGTGCGGTGTTGTCAGCAGGTCCAACTGCTTGATGACCTCTGCTAAGATGAGGTTCTTCTGGATACCTCTATCCACGATGAAGTGCAATGGGGTTCCTTTTACCCACATTTGTGAATGGAAGAGGAATTATCCTTCATCTGGCTTGCCTGGTTCACCAGGCTGGAGCTTGGTGGTAGCAATGGTCGAAATGGGTTCCACGTCAATGATCCATCTTCCCCTTTATGGTTCTGGATCAGAGTTTGAACCCACATATTATTCAGAGGCTTTCACTTCGTCCACCAACGACTGCTTTAAGAAGCAGTCAACAGTGTTATGCCAAGGTCTCTTATGGAAGTCACACCACTTTCCAGTATCTTTCTTTGTCTTTCCGGTGTCCTTCTTTACTTTCGGCTTGGACTGGTTGTCCTGATACTGCCCATCTTTGCTTTGTCATTTTTTCTATGGGTTGGGGCCACCCTTTCATGGCTTTTGTTGTGCGGGGTTCCCAGGCCCAAATTTCTGCATCTTTTGTTTGAGCTTCTGCTCGATTTTGACAACATATCGATAGGCCATGCCCAAGGGTGAGATGTCCAAAAATTACATTTCGGTATGGATGTATCTATGCAAAGTGTCGCGATACTTGAGCACCATATTTCTCTCTGAATCTTTGATACCCAGCTTGGTATGCAAGGTATGAAAGATCTTTGTGAAATATGGCACTGCTTGGTCTCTTTCTTTCCATAGTGTGGTCCATTTGGTATACAAGTCGTCATAACTTCTGACAGGGTAGTATTTTTCCTTAATAGCATCCCTAAAGGATTCCTAGGTGGTCATGACTGTAAATAATGAGGATTCCTCTGTTTCCTTTTTCTCACAGAAAATTTCCCACCAATCTTTGACATGGGGAACGACTTTGAGGAGCGCAAAAGTAATCTTTTCTCTATTTGAAACGTTATGGACAAAAAAATACCCTTCTAGTAGATTCAAACACTTGTCTACAACATCTTCGTCTATATGACCTTCAAATATAGGAATACTGAATTTTATTTGTACCTTGAAGGGGGTAGCACCTCCGCTTGAAGAAGATGTGTCGCCTGTAGGTAGTCACCGAAGGATTTACGCGAAACTATCCATAATCGCATTCCTTTGTTGTGTGAGGGCTTCCTCATTCAAAAGTTTGAAAGGATATCCTATCCCATAATCTTTCTTTTCTCCTACCATGAGAGGTCGCTTGGGCATGTGAGAGATTTTGTCCTCAATAGAAACATGCTCGAGACCCAACTCTTTGTACTCCGACCTCGTTGGGGCCATGCATTAAGACGACAAGGAGCAGACTGCTCTGATACCACTAATCCAGATTTTATGAGAAGAACAAAATTAATACATATTATTAACAAGTGCTTAACACAAAATAACAGAGATACAATAAAACTGGTTTTCTATTCAATAAGGAAATAAGCTGAAACTATAAAATGCAGTGGAAACAAGCTTGCTGGGATGGTGGTGACTTATCTCTGAGAAGAGATGTGATGATTGTGCTCATTCGCAAGAAGATGATTACAATGAGGCTCTAAAGGCATTTTTACAATAAAAAGGAATGCCAAAAACCCTAGACATCCAAAAACCTAACCCTAGGAGATGAAGCACCAAAAATTATGTGGGCCCCGTCTGGGTAAGTTAGTACATCAACTTCCCGGGGTGGTAACGTTTGCATACGATCTCCGTTTTAGGTGTATGATAGCCTGTTGCAAAGGTATCATCGGCAAGATTCATTTTGGGGGCTCAATCATTCATTTTCCTATCATTGAGAATCTCTATCCCGAAAAACCTTCATTTAGGCCGTCAAAATGGCCCCAGAAGTTAAAACTGCTAAAAATAGTAAATTGCCAAAATTGTCAGAAAATTGTTTTGAGCCAATTGGAAAAGGTGGGTGGCCAATGATATCCACCTGGATCATTCTTCCTCCTAGCAATCCCATTCTGATGTGAGTTGTAAGGAATAGTTAACTCTCTCTTGATGCCCTCTCTTGCATAGAAGTCCATGAACTCCTTGGAGGTATACTCACCCCCATTGTCTGTCCTCATAACTCTCATTTTCTTCCTTGTCTAGTTCTCCACATGAGATTTGAACTCTTAGAACCGACTGAAGACCCATCCTTTGGTATTCAAGAAGAAAATCCAATGCTTTCGTGAGAAGTCATCAATGAATATAACATAGTATAAAAAACCAGTCAACGATGTCGAAGACATCGAGCCAGATACATAGAATGAATAAGATAAAGGATACCTGCTGCTCTACTGTCACTGCTAGGAAAATCAGTCTTGGTGTAATTTCCCAAATCACAGCCCTTGCAGAACTCCTGGTTCTCTGTACTAAAATCTGGAGCTCTAGTCACAATCTCCCTCAATACCCGTAAAGCTCCATGGTGAAAATGTGCCATCCTCCTATGCCATAGCTCACATAGATCATTGTTGTTGGTAGTATGAATCAATGCTCTCATTGGCTGGAACATAAGCTTATACATCTTTTCATGTCTAGTCCTAATCACTTTTGTCGAAGTGATACTAACCCTTTGGGGAAAAGGAGCACCTTCTCATCACGGAACAACACCTCATAGCCCCTCTCCTCAATAGCAGAAACTGAAACTAAGTTCTTCTTCAAGCCCAGAACATATAGGACCTCTCTCAACAACATGGGAGGCAAAGACTCCCTCTGAAATGATACAGTCCCACAACCAACTGCTTTGACCACCTGGTCATCTCCAAGCACCACCTCAACATCACCAATCTAAGTAAGATCTGTCAAGTTCTCATGAACCCCTGTCATATGGAGGGAGGCCCCACTATCAATGTACCACATATCTAAATGAGTGTTCCTCGTGGAAAGACACACAACCAAGGAAAATTCCTTGTCAAAATTGGTGAAGAAATATTCCACCATTGCTGAAGTTGTTGTTTGTTTCTTCTTCTTGTTTAGACATTGACCTGCATAGTGCCCAAACTTGTGGCATGAAAATCACTTGAATTTTATCATCTCCTTCTTCCCTTCACCCTTCGGTTTGTTTCCTCCCTAAGGACCCTTTTTTAACTTCTTCTTGTTGTTGGAAACAAGAGACACATTCTCCTCATCATGACCTGTAGATGAACTACCATGTACATAACCTCTGTTAGCACATAAATTTGTCAAAACCTTAAAGGTTTGTGGTTTCTACCAAAGTCTATATCCTTGCCTATCCCTCCCCCTTTTGCAGACCTGATCGTAAGTTTTCCCTCTGGACTTGTAGCTTGTATTCTATTTGCCTTCATCCATTTGATCGACCTGGTTTCCTTGTCATATTGTCTAAGAAGTATTGACCCTCAACATTCCTATTCTCTCTTTGGCCGATCATTCCTATTTTCATATCTGCCTTTTATCTTTTGTTTTCCTAAGCCCTCAATCAGTCATTCAAGTAATCCAAACAGGTTGCATTCATGAGAACCGTGTAGCACTTGAAGTAGTCTGATGTCAACTCAAATAAAGTGAGCGAGGAAGATCAAATTTGGTCGATGGAGATCCATTTGGCATATCAGATCAACGGTCATCGGGTAATTGGGATCATACAGTTGCACCAAGTTTAGCGTCAAGGAGAAGTCTGAAATCGTGAAATGATTGGAGCCATTAATTTCGGGAGAGGACGCGAGGCACAAGATTAACATTTCATGGTTTCACAAGATGGAGCGGTCAAGGAGAAAGTCCTCAAAACTTGTGAAATGAGAAATCACGTTAAGATCACGGTCATTGATCAAAGGAAAGATCTAGACCGATGGATCAACTTTTCACGATTTCACGAGTCGGGAAAGTAGGAGGGTAGAGTCTTGAGGACTCACGACACGCAAAGTCCTTAAGTGATCCTGGTTGTCCATTCCAGAGAGAACCGTGGCGCAGGATCAACATGGAGAAATTCATTTCGAGGAATTGAAGGGATAAATACTGACGACCCAAGGTCCCAAAATGCCGATGTTCAGCAGGGCCATCCAATGCAAAGGGATACATGTCACCCAATACAAACAATCGCACTTTCATGACTCAGAAATTTTTGCATGATCACAATGCAATCTCACGAAAAGCGAAATTATGAAGCGCCTGGGAATTAGGCACACGGTCACAACCCAGGGTTAGATGGAAAGGAGCTACGTAAAGGATCAAAGTGCTGGAGTTGGTCACAGAGAAGGATCTGCGTGACCTCGAGGTGTCAGAGGTGACTTGAAGGAGCTGTGAGCTCACCTGGAACATTCATGGGTGTTGGGCCTCTCCCTGATCCCGATGAAAGTAGTTAATGAAAATAGGAAGGTGGTTGAAACCTCGTTTCACCGCTTAAATGGAAAGCATTGAAATCTAGTCGTGGAGGGCAGACAGTCAGTCGAAAGTTCCCCTGCCATGGATTTTCTGGTGAATCCCATACTCATCTGATCTTGTGTCTGATAGAAGAATGTAAGTGCAGCCTGACAGAAGAAGATGCAGACGTGAAGCTTTGATTATAGTAGCCAGGTCACACTCCTGGTGGCGGCAGTTCTCTGGGTATAAATATTTAGTTTTGATATTTTGTTATGGTCGATGGTAGAGCTAGGCTCCTGTATTGTAAAGTTTTAGTAAATCCTCTGGTTTTTGGTTATGTATATGTATTTGAGACTTCTTGCTTAATCCAATTCAACTTTCTTCCTCCATATTAATATGCGTCTAATACTAAAAGTTCATGATTGAAGGATTCACATGGATGGTTGTGACTGTGTTGTAATGGATGTTTGATTACAGTGTTGTTATAGCTTTTTTCAGTTTTCCGAAGTTTCGAATCCAAGAAGATATTGTTTTTTGATTTTTTCCTCTTTAGGCTGTTGAAAGACCAGACGTCCATAGCAAACCTCTTCACTCTCCTCAATTTCTTCCCCCTACTCACCATTATACCAAACTTATTGACTGAAGATAGACCAAGACCTCACCTTCTTGTGCTTTACGATCCATTTTTCTGAGATTAAAACGATACCATCCTGAGTCTGTGTCCATTAGAACGCCTTTATATTTATTTTTCGTGACATACAAACTGATGGTTATCAGGCTTACCTCTGCTGGAATCAAGGGGTGACTTATGGTGCTAACATTTCTAGCGTCGTTGTCGGGGATGAAATTGAACATTTTCCCTAGGACTGAACGACAAAGGTTACTAGTTCTGAAGGTGCATTAGAAATTTACATCAAAGATTGAAATTGTGCACCTAACGACTCCATTGTTTCAATTGTGGCTTCCTGAGGCAGACACACGAGGTATACTCCACAACTTCGTCTAGCGACTCCTGAAACCGACCCAGAGAAAATTATCAAAAGAAGAAATACCCTTCAAGAAGGTACTTCAGCCGTTGAACCAGGTATTTTTGATAATTTTCACCATCCTTCTATAGCAACTCCAATAGCTATTTCTCATTTTCCTGTTACACCCTCTATTGGAGTTTATATAAGTTTAAATTTTGGGAGTTTTCCTATTGATTTCCCCTCTTCGAGCTTCACTACTCCTCCTGCTGTTAAAGTTGTTGCATTTATAGAGAGGGAAACCTATGATCCCTCAATTCCTTTGTTGTTTTCTTTTGTCCCCAGAAACACACCTCCAATCTCCCCTACTCGAACTCCATCCCCACCTAGTTCTCCTCGAGTTCAATTCCCAATGGCGGGTGATAATCTCCCTAGAAATATAATGGATGTCATAGTAGCTACCAGATATGCCCCTCTCGTTCTGCCTCAGCCTCTTAATCCCCTACCAACGGGTGGCTACCTTAAGCAACTACCTAATTTTACAGGAGAAGGAGATATAATTGCAGAAGAGCACCTTGCATCTTTCTATAGTTATGTTGATAACTATGTCATAGTAGACGAAGATGTATGGATGAGGATTTTTTTCCATAGACTTAATGGAGAAGCTAGAAAGTGGTTCAGGGCCCTGACCCTTGGATCCATTGATGGGATTGAGACGTTAGATGATATCTTCTTGAGACAATGGGGGGATAAAAGGGACTTCATGTATTATATCACATAGTTCGGGTCCCTCAAACGAAAAGAGGGAGGGTATGTCTCTGACTTCTCCAAAATATTCAACAAAATGTATAATAAGATCCCTGCTGAGATAAATCCTACAGAGGCCTCTACCAAAATCACATATGCTAGTGATTTTGACCCTGACTTATGTCTCATGTTAAGAGACGGAAGAGCTACCTCCTTGGCTCATATGCAAGATGCATCCCTGGAAGTAGAATCTAACATATTGGAAATTGATCGACTCAGGAATAAGGATGATAAAGACAGAGGAAGGGAAATATATGAAGCCTCAACCTCTAGTTCCTCTACCCCCCCCCCTCCTCAAATGGATTAAGTAACCAAGTTACTAAAATCAATTAGCTATGATGGAAAGGTTGGAATTGGAGGGAAAGAAAACATACAGAAATCCTCAAAATGTTGATAACAGAGGAAACTTCAGGAGAATGAATAACCATGCTCCTCAGATTATGCAAAGAGAGCCTAGGAATAGAGACAGGGGTGATCAGAAAATCCAAAACCCTCTTTAGAAAAACCTTGTCTCAGATGATGGTGGAGAGGAAGAGGACCTTGATCCATAAATTCACTGTCTCAAAGACACATCTCCTTCTCCTCACTTAACTCAATCAAGATACAAGGAGTCTCTCATGGACATTCAATTAAATGATTTGAGCAAGGGGAATAAGGCTAATGACAGGCTGAATAGATACAACCTCGTTTCTAAGAAGAAATATGGGAAGTTCGACGTCCCTGATCAACCTCCCAGAGTAGACAAGCCCGCCAAAGACACGGAAAACAATAGCAGGGAAAAGAGAACGCAAAACCCCCCACCAGTGGTCAAAGGTCCTATCCTAGAGGTAAAATAAATTATGAAGCTCCCCTCCTATTTTAAATTTGAGCATGAAATTCAGAAGATTAGGATCCCGATACCCCTTTCAAAGTTGTTCAAGCATGAAGACTTTAAGAGATCCCTATCTAAACTGTTGTTTCCCAAACCTTTGAATCATCCCTCGGACTCAATCAATTTGCAAGATGAGAAGCCATCAGTCATCCTAGGTCCCATGGTATAATATAGAGACGATTCATCCCCTACCTTCTACACATCACTAAACATACATGATAAGGTACTGCATAATTGTCTGATGGATTCAGGGGTCTCTCATAACCTCATGACCAAAACTGTCATGGAAGAATTAGGTCTAGAAATCACAAAAGCATACCATGAATTTTATTCCTTTGAATCCAAGAAAGTGCAATGTCTTGGGGTCATCAAATATCTGGTTGTGACCTTGTTTTAGCTACCCATGAAAAGTGTGGTCATGGATATCGTGGTGGCTGATGTTCCTCCCAAGATTGGCATGTTATTGTCAAGATATTGGATAAAAAGACTTGGGGGAACATTGCAGATGTACCTCACATATGCTACCATTCCTGTGTTTTGGGGGGAGAATAGAAGACTATACAGAGAAGCTTAGTTGGCCTACATTATCAACGATGAAGAATATCCAACCAACCATCCTATATTTTCACTTGACACTTATTTGGGATCCATCTTATTGCAGCTCACTAATGCCCCTAAGCCCCATCTTGAGATAAAAAATTCCATTACTCTCTGTGAATATTCTCCTCTGATTACCTCTATGTGGAAAATTTTCTTTGGTGGAGCCTCTTCTAGAGAAGGTGATGGTTCTAGAGTAGTCCTTGTTTCCCCTGCTCAGGAAACTATATCTCTGTCCTACAAGTTAGAATTTGAAACGACCAATAATGTGGCAGAATATGAAGCTCTTGTTTTGGGTTTGAGGGCTACAAAGGACATGGGGATTGAAGAGATATTAGTGTTTAGAGATGCTGAGCTAATTGTCCAGCAGATCGGGAGTATTTATCAGGCTAAGCACCCTCAGCTGAAATCATATAGAAATGAAGTATGGGACCTCATTGAAATTTTTTTCTCGGCTTTCAACATTTCATTTGTTCCTAGGGAAGAGAATGTCATGGCTGACTCTTTGGATATATCAGCAAGAAATTTCAGAATCCCCCATCCACCTAAGGTCAAGTATGATGTAGAAGTAAAATATAGACCCTCCATACCTGACAACGTCAAGCATTGAAAAGTGTTTGATGACGATCTTGAGATCAAAAGATTCTTGGAGACTATTGATGAGTTTTCAGCATTACACATTGATCAAGATTTCGACTCCAAAATACATCCTCATCCTAATGTTTTTCTGAACAAAATTCTCTATCATCACATTGTCCAGTTACCCAACAACCACATCCCAAAGGGACTAGTCCCTTTGGAAAGATTATTTGACATAAATGATGTGGCAATAAAAGGTAAAGTCCCAAATGAGGATGTTGATGTAGCTGAGTGAAATATTGGCATAGAGAGGAATCCCAAATTTGTCAAGATGTCAAGCAATTTGTCAAAGGAGCAGAGGGTCGTGTATGTAGAAATGTTAAGGGAATTTGCTGATGTGTTTTCCTGGACCTATGAAGACCTCAAAACATATGAAATGAGTGTCATTGAGCACAAGATCCCATTGAAAGAGGAAGCCAAACCATTTAGGAAGAAATTAAGACAGATAAACCCTATGTTGCTTCCTGTCATGGAGAAAGAGGTAAAAAATTTGTTGGATGCCCAGATCATCGTGCCTTTGAGGTATTTTGAGTGGGTGGCCAACCTGGTCCCAGTAGGGAAGAAGAATGGATAAATAAGACTATGTGTCGATTTCAGGAACCTAGACAGAAGCTCCAATAAGGACAATTAACCACTGCCAAATATGGAACACATATTGCAAAGGGTAACATGTGCATCTAGTATTTCCATGATTGATGGATTTTCTGGCTACAACCAGATCTCTGTCTTTCCTGAAGACAGAGAAAATACAACCTTCACCACTCCTTGGGGTACATTCATGTATGAAAAAATTCCTTTTAGATTGATGAACGCAGGAGCAACCTTCCAGGGAGCCATGGACATCGCATTCATTGGAGAAAGATATAAATTTTTGGTCATCTATCTGGATTACATAACAGTCTTCTCCAAATCTAATAAAGAACATTGTCAACATCTGAGAAAGGTCTTCTCAAAATGAAGAAGGTTTGGTCTCTCCCTAAATCCCAAGAAGTTTTTATTTTCCATGCAGGAAGGAAAATTGTTGGAACACATT
>SNQJ01S0015346.1:85315-112680 GCA_010110895.2 Picea sitchensis
GTCCTCCCTAGCACCTCCCAACCACCCTGAAATATAAATCTTTGCTACTGAATTTATTACAGTGATATGATGTTCGATGATGACTTACTTGACTTATCACTGTTCTGCTCAACTTCGTTGCTCTATCTGCCTTATTGCCTTTCTGCTCAGATCATTTGTGCTATCTGTTCTTCTTCTTTTCAAGCTCTGTGTGCCATACCCATTCTCTACACAGATCCTCTTCTGTTCAATTCAACTGCTGCACTCTGATTCTTCTTCACCCATGAATCACCACAACAACCTCCAATAACAACCACAAATTCCAACAACAACAACAACCAAATCTCTTCTCTGTACCGTGTATTTATAGCTTATGTGCACTTTGTGCATGCAGTGTTCGCAATGCCTATGGATGCTGACTCCGCACTGTTATCCTCCACCTCTCGAGTGCTCTGTCTGATCATCATCGTGACTCTTCATCTTCTCTAGCTGAAACCATCAGTGGTTTCTAGCAGTTTCACTATTGCATGCAACAGTAGCCTTGCGATCAATACTTCATCCAACGGTTCAGATCAAATTGGGATTTCATATATCACGATTTTGACACTCTCGACGTTCATAGTTTTAGTCACTTACAAATCCCGTGACCAAGGGCTATGACTATAGCCTTATGTCTCTCTATTGGGGTTTCGACGTTTTCAGTGTCGAGATGCACATGTACTCAGAACCCCCGATTCTCCAATCCCCGATGTGCTCCTTTCCCGAGCCTTAGCCCCTTCTGGATAGACAATGGTCCATGTGACCTGTCTCCATGTGACCTTGGTCTTATCACTCCATCGGAGTTTCGGCACTTACGATGACATAATGTTTATGTCCATGGGATTCGCGATGCGCTTCAGCCCTCCTGGCTGACCCTAGTTCACGTGACCGTTACCCGTGATCTCATCCTTATCTCTAACAGTTGGCCTCCACTACGCCACCATCCTCCTTCGCTACTGTGCTGACATCTGGCCCCCACTCATCGGGGTTTCGTAGATCACGATTCTGAATTGCACAAAACTCTTGTCAACGGGATCCCCGATTTCTCGATGAACAAAATGCCAACAGTGCCTTGATCTTCGACACCTGTCCCTCATATGGACGGTCCCGATCCCTCCGGGATTTTCAGACTTTCGATGTCTCGTTTCCTTTGACCTCAGGAACTTCGATTTCCTGATGGCCAATATGCCAACGTCACACGTGGTTTGACACGTGTTAAATACTGCCATGTGTCGCTTTGATTCGTTACCCACATGTGCTTGAAATGTTGAATCAGTCTGAAACTTGTCACTACCTGGTTGCTCCACATGTCACTTAGCTGACATGGTCTATTGACGTGGGTCGAGTCGATGGTCAGGTTCATTCAGGATTTCACTCATCGCGATTTCAAGGTTTGTGATGCCAATGAACTTTGACATATCCAACTCGTGATCCTCGAAACTCCGATGGCTAGGCTCTTGGTCCATATGACCGTTATCCCCATGACCGCAGCCAAACCTCCTTGCACTTTAAAGACTGTGCAGGTTCTCCTTGATCCAATGGTGGTTGGGTCCTGTGCTTGGATCTAACGTCTGAGATCTGTCCTCCTTTTCAGTGTGCTTTTCTTGTCTATAATCAGATATGACGGTCGACATTCTGTTGGGATTTCACCTTGGCATTTCCCGATGGTAAATCTCATGCAGCTCTGGTACGATCTGAAAGATGACGGGATTTCTGAATGAGATCCAACGGCTGTGGATCTTTGTCTTCCTTCTCCTCTGCGAACTTCAATAGATTGAGCCTTGTTGCGCGCGTTTTCCTCAATGTTGTTTCTCCTGAGCTTTCATGTCCGAATCCCCAAGGGATTTTATCCTCCTTATCCTGCCATCTCCACTGTTTGTACTTGCCATCAATGATAAGCATACTACTTGTTAAACATTTTCCAACAGAAATATGCTCCCATACTGTCTCTCTCGGGTTGAGACTAGGCACTCTCTCTCTCTCTCTCTCTCTCTCTCTCTCTCTCAGGAGCATAGAACTGTGCCAAACCCGAATTTCTTATTTTTCCTATTGCGAAAATCAGTGAGTTGCTTCTTCATGCATGTCAGCATGGTAGTACTCCATTCAAACAAGGTAGCCTCCAAACATTGTACTTCACAGTGCATCTATGCTCGAGAGGCTTGATTGAGTGCTACAGATCCTGTGATCCACTTGATCATGAATAAAACAACGCGGAGGTGGAGACTAGTAATCTTATGTATCAACACCTGAGAACCTACTTTCTCAATACTAGCCTCATAGTACATCCCGATGTAATCTTCGATGTTATACATACCTAGAGGAAAAGTTCTTAGATTGACTTGTTCCCCTCTCCTAGAGAGGTCAGTCAATAAATAGATGTCCTCTATGGTCAGGGTCAATGATTGATCCTCTAACATGAATTCCCCTGTGTCAGGATGTCAATACTCTACCAAGGCATTGAGCAACCTCGGTTGTACCCTCATGAACGGACACTGGAAAATTTTCAAGAGGCCACACTCTTTTAGCATCCCAATGGACCCAAGATCCTCCTTGACAAAAATATCAAGCTCCCCATGCTCTCTTTCTCTCCAGTGCACACACATCGTGTCACACACAAAATAAGGAGAGGTCCTAGTCTTTTGTTTTTCTCTTTGAACTTCAAAGAGGGCATACACGGGTTGTTGTTAGGATAGTCGTGTATGTACGCGGGCTGAGTATTACTCTTCCTGCATAAATACATGGGCTGAGTGTGGAAAACCCACATACACTCATTCATGACCCTTTTTCAAGGATGCGCCCCTCCTAAACAAAAAATTAAAAACTTGAAGATGAACTGAAATGAAAGATGAGGTGATCTGTACTTACTTGGTCCAAGTGTGAAGGTTTTTCGTCCACTGTAGCTCCTTGAATTTGCATTTTTGACGAAGGTTTTTTTTTACCTTTCTAATATTTTCCAAATTGCAATGGTAAAATTGAGTTGTCCACCTCTATTTATAAACTTTTTTTTCCCTTTTTTCCCTAATTTGGTCCCATTTTTCACTTTTCATGACTTGACTTGGTGGCTACTTGCATTCTCTGTTGAGTTATCTTTGGGTCATTCTTAAGGACTTGTCCTTTTGGTTTGGTAATTTTATTGAGATGGGTTACACTTATATCATCCCATGGTAAAAGTAATTTTTCAACCTTTACATATAGGTTAGGTTTTCACCCCCTACATGCTGCATTTCGTTTACTTTTCCTCTTTTCCATAGGATCGATCCCATTGAAGTGAGACATGGAACCTTATCAACTACTTTAGAAGTGTCTTAATTAGGTGGTAGAGCCTACCTCTACATGGATGTCCTAGGTAGATCCTTTTCTTCATTTTGGCATCCATGCTGCGAGTTTTGTTTATAGGATTGGGAGTCCTTGTTAGTCTTACCATGATTACGTATTGAAGCCTCATTATTTTTTCTAGTCATCATTCTTGTCCTTTCCCTCGGGACTCCGTATTGAGCATGGTTTGTTGACTTTCAAGATCACTTAAATTTTGAAAGAAACATCCAATGAGACTATATTTATTCTTTTCAATCTCGTATGGATTACTTGAGAAAAGAAGCCCCCCATGGAGTCTTCTTTAATCACTTTTTAGACTCTCTAAAAATGAAAATATTGTCGAGCGATCTTGTTTCCATTCATGCTCGCCAAACTCAAATATGAAGGCACATATTTCTAGCGGTAGTTTACCCCTTTTTTTGGTCCGGATGGCTGATTTTACGAATAAAGGTATGCTCTAGGAACTTTGGTTCGCTAGAAGAGTATTATCAGGCGTAAGTTTAACCCTTTTTCGGGCCTGATGGACTAAATTTTAGAAAAATGAACATTTTCCTTAGTTTTGGTTTATCTGTTTTTCGAGCCTTGGAGATTACTTATGAAAAATAAACCCCCCCGAAGTCCATAGTTAAGCTCTTTTCAGACTCCCTAAATATGTACAGATCATCGAGTGACCTTGTTCCTTTCACACTCATTAAATTGGTCTAGAAAGAACATCTACTTGGCATGAGTTTAACCCTTTTTCCAGCCAGTAGATTATTCCAGAAAAAGGTATGCCTCAGGAGACTTGTCTCACTGGGAGAGTTATCCTTAGTTATATTTTATACTTTTTCGGGCTAAGGAGACTAAATTTAAAAAATTGTTGTGAGTCCATAGTTAAGATCTTTTCAAACTCCTTAAAATTGAAAAGATAGCAGAGTGATCTTGTCTCTGTCACACTCGTTAAAATGGTTTTGAAGAGACATATTTTCAGTATACTTTTAACCCTTTTTTTGAACCGATTGGATTAGTTGCAAAAAAGGGACTCCCTAGAGTCTTATTCTGAATTTTTTTAGATTCTCTAAATGTGAAAAACCACTGAGTATATCTTCTCTGGGCTCATAAAAATTTAGATAGAAGGAGTCTTTTTGTGTCATGCTTCATCGCATCGCATATCTCATCTTTGCACCTTTGGCCTAATGTCGGATCCATGTTTCTATTTCAACTAAACCTTTAAATCATTCCTTATATGCAAGCCTTGCAACACCTTACGATATGACACCTTGACCCATGGAGGAATTTTCCCCAAGTGTCCTTATCCTGCACATGTCTCCTTGCACAGAACATCAATATGTTACATGCGCTTGGAACTAGTTTGCTTGCTCGTGACATTCATTCCTCCTTTGTAAAGTGGCATTCTTTTATTCTTTTTCAAGATCATTAAAAAATTGAAAAAGACAAAAAAATCAAATATTCTAAAAAGAGGGGATGGGAAATATACACTCTTTTTTTGGTAGCAAGATAGTCTCCCTTGGACAAAGAAAATATTTTCATTTGTTCGCAAAGAATTGCGATTTAGAAAGACCTTAGGAAGTTATTATCTCTACATAGATCCACTAGTACATATTGGAAAACTTTCTACGTTCTATTTGCGACGTTATGGACAAAATTGGCCATATTGTCAAAAAATAGAGGAAATTTTAAATTTTTTTCTCCATATTGCCTGATAACGTCGCAAGTGAGATGAAATATAAACACATGTCGATATTGTCATGATGGTAGGAATATGTCGCTATTGCGACGCCATTGGATTTTCGTCTCTCTTGTGATGTTGGTAAAATAGTCACCGCAATTGTGACGTTATGGAAACTAGGTTTTCACCCTCCCAACGATCACCTAGTATTTGACCAAGTCAACTTTGACTTGGTCAACTATCGTCGAAATTGTGACATTATAAAATCTATAAATACGCTGCATTTTATGGATGTTGCGACAAGTTTTATATAATAACGACACTTCAAAAAGGGTTTAAGCAGGTCTTCTTGGCGAACAAAAAACATGTATTTTTTTCAATATATGTCTGTGGGGAAGAATGTCAGAAAACATTAGAGCTGGGAAAAGAATTAAAGAGGGTGAAAAGGGTGATGGTAAATGTTATTTCCATTGCAAAATTTTTTGTACTAGACGTCCCGAAAGATTTTTAATAGCAACAGCTAAAAAACATTGTAGAAAATATGGGCACATGGACGGGGGATCAAATGAATATTGTCCCATGGTAATTACCTATATATGCATTCATTATCTATTTAAATATTTATTGTATTCTCAAACTTTTATATTGTTTTATACATGCACTAATTTCTCATGATTGTTTGTAATTATAGAGTTAGATTTGCCCCCCTAACTTTATGCACAAAGCACCAAGTAGTAGCAGAAATGATGTTGTATTACAAGATGAAGAACTTGAAGCAGATAATGAAGATCAAGTTAATGATCCCATGGAAGTAGATGCCAATAATAACATAGTTCAATATGATGGGACAAATCAAATGATCCAAGACTTATTCGGTCATCCAGATGAGGATCATGGGGACATTAGTGATGGTATTTATGATGAACCTCTCATTGAAAAGGAAAATAAATGACTTAATAAAGGGTCAAGAGAAAATATTCTCTCCACTACATTGCTGCTGGTGAACTTGAAAGTTACGAATCATTTGTCGAACACTTGTATGAAACAAATCCTAAGGTATGTAATATGTTTCATCACATCTACATAAAGGTTGACTTTTCCCCATTTTGTTTAGTGTTAATTAATGTGTAAAATAAAAATGCAATATTTACAATTAATATTCTTTACATTAACTATTTATTTTTTATGTTTTGGATTGTTAGGTGAATTTTTGTTACCCTTGTCAAATATTTTACCTCGCACATATCAATATTTACATGCCATTATGAAAGACATTGGAATGGAGTATCAAAGTATAGATGCATGTCCTGATGATCATATTATATATTATGGACAACATGCGTAAAAAAAAAATGATCGGTATGTGGCATCGGTAGATATCGAACAAATCAAGTAACAAAAATGGTCCCTCGAAAGGTTCTCTGACATATTCCCATAATTCCACGTTTGCAGCGACTGTTCAGGTACCAAAGCATATCACATTTTATGGATTACCATGCAAAAAAGAGAATTGAAGATGGCGTTATTCGAATGCCTGTAGATGGTTATGCATTTAAGGAAATTGCTGCAAAATGGTCAGAATTTATAGATGAACCTCGTAATGTTAGCCTTTCATTGGCAACTGATGGTGTTAATCCATTTGGAGAGCTTTGGTCTGTTTACTGAGTGTGGCTTATTTTTGTTATCAAAAATAAGATTCCTCCTTGGATGTCAATAAAGAGGGAGCACATGATGTTGACAATGATTATTCCAGGTATTTGTTTACATTAATTTTTCGAATTTAAATTTTTCATTTTTCTCTTTTTTGCATAACATATTTTATTTATTTATTTACGTATATATACATACCGTGGTAGTAATTTAGTGTAATTTCAAACAATTAGGTAAGTACCAAGTTAAAGATAAGAATGTTTATATCGAGCCTCTTATCGATGAGCTACTAAAGTTATGGGAGGGCATCACTATGTATGACATCTGTAAACCAATTGGGCAAAAGAGATTTCAATGCTGTGGAATACTTTTATGGAAAATTCATGATGCCCCAGGAATAACACATTTTTGTGGTATGTAACATTCCATATTGCACAATTGAATAGTATATAATTAATTTAATATATCATGTTTGTTGTTTAAATAATGATTTCGTATATTAATAATTCACATTAATCCATCTATTGTAGGTCTTCAAACAAAGGGTAAATATGCATGTCCAGTTTGTGGTCCTAAGATGAAATATCTTCGGTCAAAAAGTTTAGTAAAGGAGGTGTTTAACGAGTATAGACACTTCCTCTCTAAGAACCATAAGTATCGTACTACTGAAAAATATATTTTCAATGGGAAACAAAAGACTGGACTAAAACCACAAAGAATGACACCTCACCTATGGAAGTTGGAATATGACAGAATTAATCCTCGAGGTACACATTTTGTTTATGTATCGTAAATGGAATCATGTTTTGAAATTTTATTTTAGTTATTCATTTTATTTTACTGCATTTGATAAATAGTGTTCTGATTGTTTTTATGCTTCATCAATGTCGCCGTCATGAAGGTAGTAATAATGGGCTTCCAAGAGGAATGTAATGTTATCCCACTCAATTCATGAGATTGCGTTACTATAAGGACCTAAAATTAGTTCATTTATTTGATACAATGCATATCAAGAAGAATGTGACAGAAACATTATGGCTAATAATAGATGGCGGGAGGGATAAAGAAAAAATTGTCAAAATTTGTAATGACATTTGGGAAGCCAATCATGAAATGCAAAGTGTGATCCGATCAAATAACAATGGAGACTAAAATAACCTTCCATGGTTATTAACAGAGAAACAAAGCAATGGTGTAAAAGAGGTCATTCAAAAAATTGAATTTCCCACAAGTTTTTGTTCAAACATAAAGAATATCTTAATGAAGAAAGGTGAATTTGGTGGGTTAAAAACACATGATTGGCATACCTTCATTAAGGTAATTAATCATTTTAGTATTCATGATTGTCTAGTTTTGAAAAAGTAATGATTCGTTTTTATTGTCATAGTATATTCTACCTCTATCTCTCCCAAACGACTTTGACAACAATGTCAAACAAGTTATATATGATCTTGGAAAATACATGAGGTAAGTAGTTGCAATATATATGCAAAAAAAAATTCAATTTTTTGTTGTACTTAATGACATGTGCCTTACTTTCAATGTAATATGTATTTATATGTTTTGTTGAAACATGTTATTTTCTTGTGTCAAGATCTATAGATGGTTGTCATTGAAAGAAATCCATGAAGATGATATAAAGTATTGGAAGAGAGAAATTCCTCTGCTAATGTGTGAAAGCCAGAAGTATCTACCTCCAACATTTTTCAATGCACAAGAACACTACCTCATACACCAAGTTGAGGAGATTGAAATGTGTGGACCTATACACATAAGGTCCATGTGGATGGTGGAGAGGCACTTGAAATCATTGAAGGGTTTGGTTAGACATAGAGCACGTCCTGAGGGTTCTATTGTGGAGGGATATATGGTATATGAATCCATGGTGTATATTAGTAAGTATCGTCCTAAATTAGCATTGCAAGCTATGCATGGAGTGAATTGCATTTGGGATGTGAACTCCATCAAAAAATTTGAAAGGGAGTAGTTGTTGGGGAAAGGTACAATGAAGAAAGTGAGAGGTAATTAAATTGTGGATATTTTTAATAAATATATTTTTTTCATCTTTTGTGTGTATATGATCATACTCATTTAATATTTATTCTTTCATCATTTATTAATAATTACCATGGCTATAACTAATATTTAATATTGGTGAATTGTTATTTTTTGGTTGGTTAGTTGCTCAAGATTGGGATGCACTGCATTTATACATTGCAAACAATCTTGACTGGATGAAGGTATGGATTGATAGATGTAAAGAACATCATGGTGGTATGTTATCATGGAAAGAACTGTCTGAATTGGTTAGAGAATATCGTCGTAATGGAGATTCTGATGTTACGCAGAGGGAAATAGATTTAACATATTGTTTGAAAGATGGAAAGGCAAGAAAATTCACCCATTTGATATTATATTAATGTGACTGTAGGTGTGTCTTTTTCATATTATACTTTCCAAGTTATATAAATTTGTTTATTATTAATTGACAATGCATCTTTTACATGTATGGCATATTGCAGTTCAAACACCAAAAGGCTATGTGGATATTGGGGAATTGAGAGCGATATGAGGGGGGGTAGGGGCCATATGAGCTTCCACCTTCACTTGGCTGGCCTTGCTTAGTAGAGAATAAATTATTCTTGAAACCATGACAAGTTCATTCATTCATCTTTATACTCAAAGATCACTCACAGACCCACTCTATATACCGTCTCATCTCATCCTCGTTTTGTTTTGATTTTCTAATCGGTCGAATTTTAAAGGAAACAACTATTAAAAGACATTGTCCTAGGGCTAGAGTATATTATGGGCAACAATGACCTGTGAAATTTGAATGGAAGTTTCGACAACAATTGTATAGAAGGGAAGTTCCATGTCAAATTTCAAGATAGTTCCGACAATGATTCTGTTATCACATAAACTTGTCAGAGTTTTTTGAATTTGGGGCTTTTGCCTAAAACTATATTTTTTCCTGTCTCTCCTCCTTTTGCACACCCAATCGTAAGGTTTTTTCCTTTCGGCTTATAGTTTTCTTCTTTTTCCTTCCTGAGAGGTGTTGGCCCTAAGCCTTTTTTTTTTCTCTGAGGTCGATCACTTCTCTCTCTTTGTCTCTATCACTGATCCTTTTGCCTTCCTTAGCCCTCATTCAGTCATCCAAGTATTCATTTACAGAGGTCACAACCATAAGAACAAGTGAAACACTTAAAATGGTCTGTTATGGGCCCGAATCAAGTGAGCGAGCAAGTTCGGTTGGGCAAGAAAATTCAAAGTTCAGAGATTAACAACAAATAATAATCGCGGGAATCGGGAGTTCGAAACATTGTTGAAGTATTTGTGAGAGATCTAAACCCTCAAGATCCAAAATCAGCAAGAGTCGTCTGATCCAGCAGGACGCGTGGCACCAAATCCAAACGCAAAGGAATTTATTTTGGGAAACCTGAAGTGAGAGAGGTCCCGATAGCACAAGTCCCGAAATCCAGATGGCCTGAGGTCCCAAAATGTCGATATCCATCTGGGTCATCTGATGCAAAGGGACGTGTGTCACCCAATCCAAGCGATCATGATTTTGCAACTCAGAGATTTCAACATGGAACACAGTGAGAACTCACGAAACATGAAATTGTGAAGCACCTGGGAATTAGGCCCACAATCACAACCCAGGGCCGTATGGAAAGAAGGACCATACAGAAAAGTAAGCACCTATTAAGCGATGAGTGACTAAAGTTATTCGAGGAACCGATCCTGGCCGTCAAATTCAAAGCAAGTCTGATCATCGATCTGGATTGGCCATTTCACAATATCGAGCTTCGGGATTTTTGAGATTGAATGGAGTGAAAACTCTCAAAATGAGAAATACCAAAATTTCATAAGGGAGCCCCAGGTCGTGGCCTGAGGTTGCATGGAATGATGGAGGGGGATGCGCCAAACACCGAAAGTGCCCATGATGGTCTTAGGAAAGGATCTGCGTGGTTTCGAGGCACCGGGATTGATTGGAATAAATCGTGAGGATCATAGGGAACATTCATGGATGTCAGACTCTGTCCTGATCCTCATGAAAGTAGTTAATGGAAGTGGGGAAGGTGGTTGAAACCTCGTTTCACCACATAAATGGAAATCATGGAAGAACTGGTCGTGGAGGTAGACTGTTAGCCCAAATTTCCCCTGTCAACAGATTTTCCTGCAAAGCCCATACTGATTTGAGCTCGTGTCTGACAGAAGAATACATCCACAGATTGATAGAAGAAGATATTGACACAAAGCTTTGATTGTAGTGGCCAAGTCACACTCCTAGTGGTGGAAACTGTTCCGAGTATAAATAATCAATTTTGATATTTCGTTATGGTCGATGGTAGAGCAAAGCTCCCGTATTGTAAAGTTTTAAATGAAGCTTCTGGTTCTCTGGTTATGCATTGTAGTCTGAGATTTCTTATTTAATGACAGTTAGATTTCTTTCTCCCTCTTGTTTCCCTATGATATTGAAAGAGTTAATGAGTGACTGATTCACATGAATTATTATGATTGTATTATGATGAATGTTTGATCATACTGTTGTTATAATTTCTTTAAGTTTCTTTGAGATTGGAATTCAAGAAGATCTTGTGTTTAAGTTTCTCCTCTTTGGGCTATTGGAATACCTGATGTTTGTGATAGATATCTACACTCTCCTCACCAAAGTATTCCCTCTACTCATCCTTACTATAAGTTACTGACTAAAGTTGATTCCAAACCTCAATTGCTTATGCATTCTATTCCAGTTTTTTGAGTTAAAACGGTATCATCTCGAGTCTGCGCCCATTTGACCTATTTAAAAACCAACCCATGACATAAAAATCTGATGGGTACTGGGCTTACCTTCGACGCAATATAGAGGTGACTTCTAGTGCTAACATTTATGGTGCCGTTGTCAGGGACAAATTTAAGATGCTCCCTGGGATTGAATGACAAAGCCTACTGATTCTGAAGGTGCATCAGAACTCAGTACATTGAATATTGCAACTGTGCACCTGATGACTCCATTGTTTTAGCTGTGGCTTCCAGAGGCAGACACATGAGGTCTACTCCACAGCTGCCTTTAGCAACACTTGAAGATGACCCAGAGAAAATTATCAGAAGCCGGCCGACCCTTCAGGAAGGCACTTTTATTGTTGAACTAGGTATTTCTGATGATTTTCACTATCCTCCTATAGCAATTCCAGTAGATGTATCTCATTTTCCTATTACACCATTTGTTGGAGCTTCTAGAAGTTTAAATTTTGGGAGTTTTTCTGCTGATTTCCCCTGTAAGTTTTTCTGGAAGTTTAAAAAAGATCTCCTTTATGATATTACAGAATTTGGGGATCTTAAAAGAGAAGAGGGAGAATCTATTTCAGACTTCTCGAAGATATTTAATAAGATGTTTAAAAATATTCCCCTTGAAGTTAAACCTACAAAAACTTCTGCCAATATGACTTATGCTAGTGCTTTCAACCCTGATTTTTGCCTCTTGTTGAGATAATGAAGAGCTACCTCTTTGGATCATATGCAAGATGCGGGCCTTGAAGTAGAATCCAATATATTGGTAGCTGACAAACTTATGGGTAAAGATGATAGAGACAGAGGAAAGGGTAGGTTTGAAACTCCAACTTCAAGTTTCTCAGTCGCTCCCCCTCAAACGGATGAAATGACCAAGCTACTAAAGTCACTCTCTGCTAGAATGGAAAAGATTGAATTAGAAGGAAGGCAGGGTTATATAATTCCCAAAATACTGAGAATAATGGTAGTTTCAAAAGACCAACTAACGCCCCCCAAATCATCCAAAGAGATCAAAGAAACAGAGATAGAGATGACCAGAAAGTTCAGTCTTGTCTCCAAAATAACCTTGTTACTGATGAAGAAGGAGAGGAGGAAGAGCTTGACCCTAAAGTTCATTGTCTTGGGGACACCTCCTCATTTCCTCATTTAACCCAAACTGCATATGAAGAGTCTCTCATGGATAGTCGATTAAATGAGTTGAGTAAGGGGGAAAAGACCACCAGCAACCCAAACAGGTATAACCTCAGGTCTAAGAAGAAATAAGGAAAGCCTGATGTTCCTGATTGTCCCACCAGAGAAGAGAAGCTCACCAAAAATGTGGTGGATAGTAGCAAAGAAAAGGAGGTACAAAACCCGTCACCAATGGTGAAAGGTATCATCCCCTAAGTGAAGGAGATTTTGAATCCCTCTCCCTTTTTCAATTTTGACCATGAAATCCAAAAACTTAGAATCCAGGTATCCCTTTCGAAATTGGTCAAGCATGAAGATTTCAAAGGGAGCCTCTCTAAACTATTGCAGTCTGAACCTATGTCTCATCCCACATACTCAATCAATTTGCAAGATGAAAAGCCAGTTGTCATATTAGGACCTTTGGTAGAATATAGAGATGATTCCTCCCCTCCCTTATACATTTCATTGAACATCTATGATAAAGTGTTTCTTAACTTATTAATGGATTCAAGAGAATCCCATAATATTATGCCTAATATTTTCATGGAAGAACTCAGGTTGGAAGTCACAAAAACCTACCACGACCTGTATTATTTCGATTCCAGGAAGGTGAAGTGCCTTGGGGTTATCAAAGACCTGGCCATGTCCCTCTTCTAGCTTCCTATGAAGAGCGTAGTCATGGATATCGTAGTGGCTGATGTTCTCCCTAAGTTCAAAATGCTCCTATCTAGATCTTGGATAAAGATATTGGGGGGAACCTTGCAGATGGACCTTTCATACGCCACCATTCCTGTGTTCAGGGGTGAACAAAGGAGACTTTACAGGGAAGCACAAATCACATACATCATCAGTGATGAAGCAAACCCCATCAACCATCCTATTTTTTCTTTTAACACTGACTTAGGATCCAACATATTGCAGCTCGCAGATGCTTCTGTAGCTCCTCTTGAAATCATAAAGCAACCCATTTATTTTCATGAAATACCTCCCCCAACTACTTATGTGTGGAAGATGTTCTTCAATGGAGCCTCTTCTAAGGAAGGGGTTGGTGCTGGAGTGGTTTTTGTGTCACCTTGTCAAGAGGCTATACCTTTGTCCTATAAACTAGAATTTGAAGCTACCAATAATGTGGTACAGTATGAGGGTCTTGTTTTAGGTTTAAGGGCTTCCAAAGACATGGGGATTAAAGAGATAACAATATTTGGAGATGTTGAAATAATTGTTCATCAGGTCAAAAATATTTATCAAGCCAAGCTCCCTAGGCTTAAGACTTATAGAAATGAGGTTTGGGACCTAATTGACAATTTCTTCTTAGCTTTCAACATTTCATTTATTCCAAGAGAGGAGAATACTATGGTTGATTCTTTGGTTGTCTCAACGAGCCATTTCAAAATCCCACTGCCACCTAAGCTCAGGTATGATGTTGAGGTAAGATATAGGCCCTCTGTACCTGACAATATCAAGCATTGGAAGGTGTTCGAGGATGATCTTGAGATCATAAAATTTCTTGAGTCTGTTGATGAGTTCTCTATGTTACACATTGATCATGATCGTGATTCTGAAGGTGATATTCATGCTGATGTATTTTTAAATAAAATTTCTAATCACCATATTGTTTAGTTGCCTAGAAACCACAATCCAAAAGGACTACTTCCTTTAGAAATATTGTTCGATGGGAACGACGTGGCAATAAATTTTAAAGGCCCAACTTAAGGTGTTGATGTAGTTGAATGGAATATTGGTATAGAGGAGGATCCAAAGTTTGTCAAGTTGTCAAGCAGCCTGTCAAGGGAGTAGAGAGATGAGTATACCAAGCTATTAAAATAGTTTTCTGATGTGTTTTCCTGGACCTATAAAGACCTCAGAACATATGAAAAAACCATCATTGATCGTAAGATCCCATTGAAAGAGGAGGCCAAACCATTTAGGCAAAAATTAAGACAAATAAATCCTATGCTACTTCCTATTATGGAAAGGGAGGTAAAGAAGTTGTTGGATGCCCAAATCACTGTCCCTTTGAGATATTCTGAATGGGTGGCCAACTTGGTTCCAGTAAGGAAAAAGAGAAGAGAAATTAGACTCTGTGTTGATTTTAGGAATCTGAACAAAACTTCTAAGAAGGACAATTGCCATTTGCCAAAGATGGAACACATATTGCAGAGGGTGACAAGTGCATCTAGGATCTCCATGATTGATGGATTTTCTGGCTACAGTCATATCTCTATCCTGCCTGAAGTCAAAGAAATATAGCCTTCACCACTCCTTGGGGCACATTCATGTATGCCAAAATGCCCTTTGGATTGATGAATGTAGGAGCAAACTTCCAATGAGCCATGGACATCGCCTTCATTAGAGAAAGAGAAAAAAATGTGGTCATCTATCTGGATGACATAATAGTATTCTCCAAATCGGATAAAGAACATTGTCAACATTTGAGAAAGGTCTTATCGAAATGAAGAAGGTTTGGTCTGTCCCTAAATCCCAAGAAGTATTTATTTTCCATGCAGGAAGAAAAATTGTTGGGACACATTGTATCAACTGAGGGGGTTAGGATTGATTCAAGAAGGGTAGAAGCTATTCAAGCCTTATCACTTCCCAGATCCAAGAAAGAAGTCCAGTCCTTCCTAGGAAAATTCAATTTTCTGAGAAGGTTTGTTTTAAATTTTGATGAATTAGTGAAGCATATCACAACCATGATCAAGAAAGGGAACAAAGTAAAATGGTCTTCTGAGTCCATAGAATCCTTCAACCAAATAGAGAAGGCACTGACTAAAGCACATGTTCTAATCAGTCTTGACTATTCCAAGGATTTTCTATTTTTTTCCTTGGCTTCATTTGATACAATGGTCGTTGTTTTACTACAAAACAATGGTGCAAGGCAGGAGCAGCCTATTTCTTTTTTCAGCAGAGCACTAAGAGACGTAGAGGTTAGATATGACATCATGGAGAAGCAGTCCCATGCCTTGGTGAAAGCTCTTAAAGATTTTAGAGTCTATGTTTTTCATTCGAAGATCATTGCATACATTCGTTCAGCTTCTGTGAAGGACATTCTCATTCAGCCTAACATAGATGGAAGAAGGATCAAGTGGATTGCCAAAATACTTGAATTCGATCTGGAAATAAAACTACCAAAATAGTTAAAGGAAAAGGTTTATCCAAGTTGTTGGCTGAATCTAATTGTAAATCTTTGGGGGTTAACTTCATCAACGCTTGCTCAGAAAATCAGTAGGCTAGAGTGTCTGATCAAATCCCTCAAGACAGTCCTCCATTGGCAGAATGTGCCTGGTACAAAGACATTATATATTTTGTGCAAAATTTAAAACCCTCTGATGGTATGTGAAAAATAAAGTCAAGAGATTTAAAGCTCAAAGAAGTTAGATTTTTCCTTATTGACCAGGTCTTGTATTGGAAAGACCCTCTAGGAGTGATTCTGAGATGTTTGGACCCATAGGAGGCCCAAAAGATTATATTTTATTTTCATGATAGCCTGTGTGGGGGACATCATTTTTTGAGAACCACAGCCTATAAAATTCTCAGGGCCAGGTACTACTGGCCTACTCTATTCACTGATGTATGTGCAATGATAAGGGCTTGCATCAAATGTAAAAAATTCTCTGGGAATCAACAACTCAAGTCTCTTCCATTGAATCCGGTAGTATCTTCAGGACCTTTTCAGCAGTGGGGCTTGGACTTTATTGGGGAGATTAACCCTCCTTCAAGTGGTCAACACAGGTGGATCTTAATTGCAATAGACTATTTCACCAAATGGATAGAAGCTATCCCCACAAGGAGTGCCTTTCACAAGGTGATCATTGGTTTTCTTGAATATATTATGGCAAGGTTTGGTTGTCTGAATAGAATCGTCATTGATAATGCTACATCCTTCAAGGCTAAACCATTGATCAAGTTTTGTCAGCAGTTCAGAATTGCATTGATTCACTCTACCCCCTACTATCCCCAAGTAATTGGGTTAGCAGAGTCCTCTAACAAAAGCCTGATAAGGATCATCACAATACTTCTAGAGTACAACAAGAAAGCATGGGATTCAAATCTCAAATTTTCTCTATGAGCTGATAGAGTGACAACAAAGAGGTCCCCGGGCATCTCTCCTTTCCAACTTGTATATGGGACTGAAGAATTTTTTCCTTCTCAGCTTGCCCTACCTGTGCTGAAATTCTTCCAAGACTGCCATGGAGAACCTGATGATATGATCAGAAGAATTCATCAGCTGGTAGAAGTACAACAGACTAGAGAGCAGGTGATTGACAGAGCACATGACCATCAATAGAAAATCAAGTAGGCCTTTGACAGGAAAAGCAGTAAGGATGATTTCCAGCTAGGGGATCTAGTACTCAAATGGGATACACCCAGATAGGACAAGGGCAAGCATGGTAAATTTGAAGCCCTTTGGATTGGACCCTACAAAATTTCTAAGACACTTTCAAAAAATACTTACAGGTTGCAGAATTTGGAGGGTGACGAAGTTTTTTGTGGCCCTATTGTTAGTAACATTTCTTGTACGGGGCACAAGAGCATTTGGGTCAGTGAGTCGCATGAGGAGCGCCCGAGTGCAACACGGAAAATCTCATTTCAGGCTCCCAAGCAAGCGAGCGGGCGAGATTATATCGTCGACAGTCCAGATTCATCCATAGGAGCATATTAGCGGTTGGCGGAAAATCGCGATTAGCGGAGTTGCACCGAGATTAGTGCAAATGCATCGTGCCCATATTATATGCAGGGAAGGATAGCAGCCGTCCATCCAAAGGACGCGTGGTGCGAGATCTAGTCGTGTCGGCATTTCGACAATCGCGAGTTCAAAGGGTGAAGGTTCTGTGTTGTCCTATATCTCGAAGCCCTGAACCCTGAAGGCACCCAAAGTTGGGCCCGCAGTATTACGGAGCAATCTCGGTTGTCCATCCACAGGAGACACCTTGCACGTGATTAGGTTCCTTTCCATTTCGCCCATCGCGATTTTAAGGTGCAAAGAGCAGCTCCATCATTTCCCGATGCACGAGGTGCCGGGAGTGTCTAGGACCCGGGCCCATAGCATCGTCGGGAGAGTTCAGAACCGTCAGATCTAGAGGGACGCGTGGTGCCAACTCAAGCCATCTCGGCATTTCGCTCATCGTGATTTTAAGAAGAAAGGATCAACCCCTTCTTATTCGCAAACGCCGAAAGCGCCTTTGAGGATAAACGCAGCGTCACAGCCCGTCGTCACATGGGAAAATAGAAAGAGATGTGCAAAAGGGGCCAGGATTGTCGAGTCCAATCGTCGAAAGGTTCATCACGTTCTCCGGGTGCCATTTGATCCAACCTCAAGCCTGGTTTTCGCTTGAAGTAAATGAAGGTAAGAAAGAGGGGTTGAAACCTCTCTTCATGCATTAAGTGAAAGATATGGAGAGCCTGGCCAACACTCTGCTCAAGAGGGTCCTGTGTACCATTTTTTCCAAAGAGGCCATGCCCAGTCCTCGATTAGCCAGAGGAGGTCTTCACACGCTAACTTAGCTCTTAATGGCTTAGCTACTCTCCTTGCAGGATCCATACGCAGTTAAAGTGGCATTTGAAGAAGGATATCAGTACGAGTTTGACTGAAGGTACACCAAGCTTTGCGTGACTGGACACGCCTCTGTTAGGCGAATTTCTTTGAGTATATAAACTCAGTCTTTGTATTTTGTAAAGTATCGATGGTTGAGCAAGACTCCCGATTGCAAAGTTTTGATGAAGCGTTGGTCGCTCTGGTTTATGTATAAGGCATTGGAGACTTCTTACTTTATGGATGTCAGCCTCTTTTCCATCTCTTTGTTTATTGTGTTAGAACAACTTAGAATTGGAGGATCCAGTCGAGTTGTAGCTGTTATAGGATGATGTAGGTTGGATCAATGTAACAGTTGCATTGTTTCTAATCGGTTCTTGTGATTTTCTTAGCGCTGAACGACTTGGAATTGAAGGATTCAGTTGAGTCACCCCTCAGCTCCTTGAAGCTTTGGGCCAAGAGGATATTGGATTCTGAGTTTTTTACCCTCAAGCCTCCGAAGGCCTGTCGCCCGAGGCAGTCTTGCTCACCCTTCTCACAAGTCTTCCATCTACCACCCTTTAATCCATTTATTGATGGAAGTTGGATCAAGACCTCCCTTGCTTTCTACATACCAGGCCTAGTTTCCTGAGTTAAAGCTATATCTTCTTGAGTCTTTACCCATCCGATCACCCCATTAAACAAATCATGACATAAAACTGATGGGCGTTGGGCTCTGCTCCTGCAAGCAATCCAGGAGTGACTTCTGACGCTAACACCTATAAATGGGCACTTCTTGAAAAAGTTTTTTGTTTAAGGCCATAGTCAGCATCCCACCATTGTAAATATCGTTCCTGTTTTATGTTTATTTTGTTTTTAATAGGAGACTCCATAGCCCAAAGCTAAGGAATTGGAACTACTTGATCTTGGTATCTCGCAGGGAGCATGCCATCCCCTGTGGTACCAAATGTTATCACATAAAGTTGTCGTATTTTTGTGAATTTGGGGATTTTGCCTAAATCTGTATTTTTTCCTATTTCTCCTCCTTTTTCAGGCCCAATCGTAAAGTTTTTTCCTTTCAGCTTATAGTTTTCATCTTTTGCCTGCCTGAGAGGTGTCGGCCCTAAGCCTTTCTATTTTCTCTCAGGTCAATCACTTCTCTCTCTTTGTATCTGTCACTAATCCTTTTGCCTTCCTGAGCCCTCCATCAGTCATCCAAGTATTCATTTACATAGGCCACATCCATAAACACAAGCACAACACTTAAAATGGTTTTTTATGGGCCCTAATCAAGTGAGCGAGCAAGTTCGGTTTGGCGGGAAAATTCAAAGTTCAGAGATTAACGACAAATAATAATCGTGGGAATCATTAGTTTGAAACATTGTTGAAGTATTTGTGAGAGATACGAACCTCCGAGATCCTAAATCAACAAGAGTCGTTCGATCCAGTAGGACGCATGGCACTAGATCCGAATGTAGAGGAAGTCATTTCGAGAAAACTGAAGTGAGAGAGGTCTTGATAGCCTAAGTCCCAAAATCCTGATGGCCCGACTCCCCAGGTTCCAAAATGCCATTATCCATCTAGGTCGTCCGATGCAAAGGGACGCATGTCATCCAATTCGAGCGATCATGATTTCATGACTTAGAGATTTCAGCATAGAACACAGTGCGAACTCACAAAACGCAAAATCGCACAACGCATAGGAATTAGGCCCACGATCACATTCTGGGGTTGTATGGAGAGCAGGAACATAAAGAAAAGTAAGCTCCTATTAAGCGGAGGGCGGTGGAATTTTTTCGAGGAACTAATACTAGCCGTCAAATTCAAAGTGAGTCTGATCATCGATCTGGATAGGCCATTTCGCAAGATCGCACATCGATATTTTTGAGATTGAATGGTGTGAAAACTCTCAAAATGAGAAATCCCAAAATTTCACAAGGGAGCCCCAGGTCGTGGCTCAAGTTCACATGGAACGATGGAGGGGGTTGTGCCAAAGGCATAAAGCACCCGCGATGGTCTCTGGAAAGTATCTGCATGGTTTCGAGGCATCAGGATCGATTGGAAGAAATCATGAGGATCATCGGGAACATTCATGGATGTCAGAATCTGTTCCAGTCCTCATGAAAATAGTTAATGGAAGTGGGGAAGGTGGGTGAAACCTCATTTCACCACATAAATAAAAATCATGGAATAACTAGCCGTGGAGGTAGACTATCAGCCCAAAGTTCCCTTGTCAGGATATTTTCCTGCAAAGCCCATACTGATCTGAACTCGTGTCTGATAGAAGAATACATGCACAGATTGATAGAAGTAGATGCAGATGAAAAGATTTGATTGTAGTGGCCAGGTCACACTACTTGTGGTGGCAACTGTTCCTATTATAAATACTCAGTTTTGATATTTTGTTATGGTCTATGGTAGAGCAAAGATCCTGTATTGTAAAGTTTTAGATGAAGCTTCTGGTTCTCTGGTTATGCATTGTAGTCTGAGATTTCTTGTTTAATGACAGTCAAATTTATTTCTCCCTCTTGTTTCCATATGAAACTGAAAGTGTTCATGAGTGACTGATTCACATGAATTATTGTGATTGTATTATGATGAATGTTTGATCATAGTGTTGTTAGAATTCCTTTCAATTTCTTTGAGATTTGAATTCAAAAAGATCTTGTGTTTAAGTTTCTCCTCTTTGGGCTGCTGGAAGACCTGATGTCCACGAAAAATCTCTACACTCTCCTCACCAAAGTCTTCCCTCTACTCACCCTTACTCCAACTTACTTATTGAAGTTGATTCCATACCTCAATTTCTTATGCATGCTAGTCCAGTTTTCTGAGTTAAAACGATATCATCTCGATTCTGTGCCCATTTGACCTTTTTAAAAACCAACCCGTGACATAAAAATTTGATGGGTACTGGGCTTACCTTCAATGCAATCTGAAGGTGACTTCTAGTGCTAACAGATTCTATAGAAGGGAATGACGAATGATGACAATGAGAGGTGCAACATGATGAACATTGATGCAAATGTGAATGATCTCAAAGATTATGTGGGGACACCATACATCCTTGAGTCTTGAAACCCTCCCATACTGTCAAGGCATGTGTCTAGTCTAACCATGTCCAATTTCGATGCATACAAGCACATATTGAAGAAATTTCAACGTTGGCCCCATTCATTGCTCACTATGCGGGGTCGGTGCATGACATTTGTGGTGGCTTAATTGAAGCTTCTGTGACATCAACTAGACTTGGTAATTCAATAATAAAACCCTCCTTAAGTATTATGTGGGGAAATCAAACATCCTTAAGTATCATCATGGGTGTTATGAGATCCTTAAGTATTATGTGGGTTCAGTGGAAGAAATTTTTGATGGGTGTATTGGAAGTTCCATGTCAAATTTCAAGATAGTTTTGTTGTTGATTCTATAGAAGGGAATGAAGAATGATGACAATGAGAGGTGCAGCATGATGAAATTTGATGAAAATGTGGACGATATCAAAGATTATGTGGGGAAATCATACATCCTTGAGTCTTGAAACCCTCCCATATCGTCAAGGCATGTGTCTAGTCTAACCATGTCAAATTTCGATGCATACATGCACATATTGAAGAAATTTCAAAGTTGGCCCCATTCACTGCTCACTATGAGGGGTCGGTGCATGACATTTGTGGTGGGTGAATTGAAGCTTCTACGAAATCAAATTGACTTGGTAATTCAATAATAAAACCCTTCTTAAGTATTATGCGGGGACATCAAACATCCTTAAGTATCGTGATGGGTGTTATGAGATCCTTAAGTATTATGCGGGTTCGATGGAAGAAATTTGTGATGGGTGTATTGGAAGTTCCATGTCAAATTTCAAGATATATGTTCCGACATTGATTCTATAGAAGGGAATGACGAATTATGACAATGAGAGGTGTAGCATGAGGAACACTGATGCAAATTTGGACGATCTCAAATATTATGTTCCTTAAAAACTTATTTTATGTACGATGTGCCAAGTTAGAGATTTATTATTTAAGACAAGCCACAATTTTATTTATCTAGCTAGCTAGGAATTCCATAATACCAAAAAGTGGGATCTCAACTCCCACAATTCCAACCCTAATTAGACATTATCTCCCTTTCCAACATGCCATATCAGGAAATTTCCAATCGGGGGGAATGATGTGATAATTGGTTTTCAAATAACCGAGGCATTTTGGTATTTTTTAATAGGATTTCTTACCTAGTCCTCTACTAAATATGGAGCTATGTTTTTATCCTTTATGACTTGCGCACATAATTTGGTACCTTGGATGAGACTCAAAACATTTTTATCAACTAAATACTTTAAGAAAAATAAGATATTCTTGAGATCCCATCCTTCTTGTGATTTGGGAATTGCTACTTTTTTCCAAGAGACCAACACGATGCATTTTTTCTCACTCTCACTCAACGAAATGAAATAGTAACACAACTACCTTATCCACTCTAAGACACCTTTAGGTATATATGCAATGGACATCAACTAAATTGGAATGGCCTCTAGAACTACTTTGTTGTCATATAATATAAGTATTTAATCTACAAAAGGTAAATAAGATAAATTACAGGTGTTTCCTACATAAATGCCTTTAAAATTACTACTCATTGAGGATACCTTTATGGATTTGTTGAGCCATTTTTCTTCCATAAGAAAAAGAATTGTTGATAGTTGGCCAAGTGGGGATAGTTGGGAAGTGGGGATTTCAAAAGAGACTTAATTGATACAACTCATAATTCACATGACAAATTGATGATAGAAACCCGAATGGATAAGAATTAGTCTCAAGAAGGGCCAACTCACATTTTTTAAAATATTTGGAAATACCCACTTTTACAGTCATTTCTCATAAGTTCCTTGTATTTATTGATTGGAGTCCTTCTTGAGAAACCCCCACTACCTCATAAATTTGTCACCCTTCCAAGAATTGAAACTACTTAAGGGATATTTGATGAGAAACAATCTCTTTGATATTTCTTGAGATAATATTTAAAATTGTTTTGTAATGTAGTTGTATTGGAAAATTGGAATTTTTTTTTCAAAAGAAAAGGTATTGTTAGATTTTGGAATCAATGTGATGAAGGTTGTGTTGAAGGCTGCCAAGGTTTATCGTATGATTCTCAAGCCCTCCACTACTCTTATTATAATTCTATAATAAAATAATAACAAATTAGAAATAATTCCATAACGAGGTCATCTGGTCCAAGGCTTTTGTATTTTTGGAACTTTAAAAGGTTTGTACGAGTTCTTATTTTCAAAATTTTGTCGCAAGAGCTTGATTATCCTCTAGATCAATGAAGCTAGTGAATTGTCTTGATAATTTGATTATAGCTACAATGTTTGCATGAGAATCATCTTTGAAAATAGATCGGATGTACTGCATCCCTTCATTTGTTATTTTAGGGAAGTTTGTTGCCCATCCTCCATTGTCTTTCTCTATATTCTAAAAAAACTTAACATTTTTACTATAATTGGAAAATCTATGAAAATGGTTGGTGTTTTTAATGCCTACTTGAAGCCAACGTGTCCTTCTTTTGAATCTCTATTCTCTTGAACTCTATCTAGAAGATTTTGTTGTTTTTAGTGATAAGTTGATTTAACTGAGACTTATGGATTTCTATAAAAAACAAAAACCTTGCTTATTGTATCTTGAGGCTAGAATATCCACTACCTCTTTTAATTTCCTATCATCCTTCTCTTTTATTTTTCCTTGGACCATTTGATTGCTACCCGCTTTTCCATTTTTAAATATTGATGGAATTGGATGGGAGATGATTCATTTTGGGAGTCATCAAAGGGATTCCAAGAATATTTGAATGTATTAAAAAAAATCATCTTTTATCCATTAATGGTTCATCTTGAAAGGGTTTGGTGGCTTCCCTTGGGGAAGGGCCACTTCGAAAATTATTCAGTTGTGATTAGGATCCCACCTTTGGAGACCCATTAGAGAATACAAATAGCCTCATCTATGAAATATTTTGATACTAAGAAACAATCGAGAGTATTGGATATTCTTACCTTGCATATCCTACAATTTCTCTATGGTGAGTTATGTTTTTTTGGTTCAATATTCAACGATCCCACCCTTTCCAATTTTCATATGAAGAAACCTATCAAATTATCAATCTAACCCAATGGCCCCAAAAACTCTAAAACACCTAAAGAGAAGTTCATGTCACCTCCAACTATCACCAAACCCTTTTGTACAAATGTATAGTTGAAGAGATTTTCCTATAATTCTAGCATATTCGATTAGGGGCCATAAATATTCAAGCAACTAATTTCCTTCTGAAGGTCTAGAGAGAAAATATAGGTCCCCAGTACAAAATTCACAAGAGTAATAATAAGAGAGTAATCCTAATTTCCAACTAGTTACATTCTATATAGATCTTCTTATAGCATCTATGAAACTAAATTCCCACCCCATTAAAAGCATGGATAAATCTTGAACTACCTTTTCTCCATATGTCAATATTTCTTGTAAGAATATGATATATGGATTATGAACTTTAGATAACCTTTTATTCATCAATTTATTTGAGGAATTGACCAATCCTCTATAGTTTAGAGTTAGGAATATCATCTAGAACCATCTCTCTGGGCCTTTTATCTAGGAGAACTAATCAATATTACTTTTCTTCCAATTTTGAATTTGGTATTTGTTTTCTTTTGATCCAGGGATGGCGTTACACATTATTTTAGTCACCCTAGTGATCAACTAATGACATGTGCATAACTCACTTCCATGTTCCCTAAAAACACTAAAAGATACTTTTTCCATGAGAAAGGTGTATTAGCTTTTCTTCCTTAAAAACTATGTCAAAGGAGATTGCCACACCCTGCTCTATACTTGGGGTGAGATGATGCTTGATTGTCCAAGTTTTTTCCTCACATCCTAACCATGTAATTTGAGATCAAGAAGGTTCATTTAGGTCTTAATACCCTTATTTCCCCATTAAACTGCATGTTAAGCCCTCAAGACCCATTTCTATTGTACAAAACCTACTCATTGCACCATTATATCCTGCTTTGGATTCAAAAGAAAACCAACTACAACACTGAATACCATTCCTAATGGGGGGTCTGACAAATTTTTATTTAGGGCATATGTTTTGGTTTAATCATGGTACTTGTAGCCCTCAAATAGTCCAAAAATAAACTACAAGGTTCCAATGTGATGGCTCAAGGACTCGTCCAACACTATATCCTGAGAAGTTGTGTGGGTTTTAGTTGTTGTTCATAGAAGTTAAGCCTAAGAATCTTCACTTAGGGAAAAATTCCCTTGTTTCCCTCCCTTGAGCTTTGTTAGACCTTGAGACCCATTCTTGGTTCAAAACTAACTTATTCATGGTACCCAAATTCCACTTGGAGGTGAATTTTATGTTACATAGGTCAGATGTGGTGGTTTGACTACTTGTCTATGGTTCTTGAGCTTGAGAAGCAAGGTTTATGGTTGAAGACTCTTGTTTCCTTTCATAAACTATAGTCACGAACCTAAGACCCATCCATGATGATCAATAAGACCTTGTAATGTCACCCATATTCAACTTGGATTCCAAAGACTCCCTAGAGAGGACTCGTGTCATGGTTTTTAGGTGTTGTCGATGGTGGTTGAGATCGAGAAGTTTTAGTTAGGGGTTTAGGACATTGTTTGCAACTTGCCATGTTTATGCCTCTACACCCATTTTTAATGTACAAAACCTAATCATGATGCCTATATCCCTCTTAAAGGCCAAAGTTCTATTATGTTGATTTGAGGACTTGTTCAAGTCTCTTGATGACTTGTTCACCCAGCCATGGTATTCTGTGGCAACCTCAGGACTTGTTCATGGTTCTTGAGCTAGATATGATATGTTTGGGGCTTGATTTGTTGTTTCCCTCCCTTGATCATGCAGGTTAAGGGCTTGAGGCTTGTTTCCCTACCACTTCCATGGTCAAGTACCCGAGACCAATATGTAGTATGAAAAACATATAAAAGGTTATGGTCTAGGTGTTTTTCATGGCACATGAGCTTGAGAAGGTTCAATTATGGCTTTGGTACTTTACTCCCCCCCTTAATCATTTTTAGGTGTTAAGACCCATTTCTAGAGAAAAAAAACTACTCATGGCACATGTATCCTACAGCTTGGAGGCCTTCAAGGAAGCCTTACAAATGACTGATGTGTTGGTTAAGGCCGCTCTACCCATCCTTACTGCAAAAAGCCTCCTAATGGTGTCCTTATCCAACTCTGATGCTAAGGACCCCCTAGAGAGGGATTGTGTTGTGGTTTCTAGGTGTTGTTCATGATGATTTAGCCTAACAAGTGTCATTTAGGGCTCTCATATCCCACTCAAGTGCTACAAATCCCTAACCATGATGTACCCAATAACTACGCCATGTGTGGAACTGATACATGCGCTTTTTAGGGCCTTTAATGTTGTGGTTTAATCATGGCACCCATATTCATCTAGTAGGCCAAATATGCCCTATGAAGGTCCTATGTAATGGTTCAAGGATGATTTAAATGACATAACTTGAGAATCTTCATGGGTTTTCTTTTTTGTGCTTGACTCGAGACTCTTCATTTAGGACATAATGCCATTATTTATCTCCCTTTACATTGGTTAGACATTAATGCTAATTATTTGTTCATAAATAACCTAGTCATGGATCCCATATCCCATTTGGACATTAATGATACCCCTTCATTGATATGTGACCCAATACTTCTCTCGGATCCTCCTTCTTATCTCTTCTTGGGATGGTTTGGGTTCTAAATCTCTAGCAATGGTAGCTAAATATAGACCCTTTCCCTTCACTCATTTCTCTTTTTCATTAGGAGAGTTGGAAACATTATAGATCATGCTAGGCCACTCACCATCAATATAGTTGTTTAAGTCACTAGGTCCATCCTTGTTAATCTCACCGACTTGTTGAAAAACTTATGTGGATACGTTGCAAGTATTTTGATCATGTGGTAGGACACACATATTGCGCCATGGTAAAACTTCATGTTCATGGTAGACTTTACCAGCAAAATCGTTGGGCAGAGAAGGTCTCATAAACTAATTTGGTGTCTGGCTTGGCCGTGACCTTAAAAAATATATTATTATTATTATAATTAATATATTAAAAACATTAAAAAACATGTGTTAAAACAAAAAAACAAACATTACAAACATTAAAAAAAAACAACAAAACATAAAAAATAAAAATAAAAAAATAAAAA
>SNQJ01S0015347.1:53767-88880 GCA_010110895.2 Picea sitchensis
TCTCAAAGTCTTATAATTGTTTCTTCAAGATTACAACTATTTTTTCACAACTACCCAATTCACTTCTTAGTTTTCTATCCGTGTGTTTGAGCTTGCTATTTTCAATCTCAACATGCTTCAATTTTTTAAGATTCTCATCTTCTTGTTGAATAATTTATGCTTCATGATTTTCTTCTTCTTCATTGGAATTTTCTTCTTCAGTGTCATCAATTTCAATCTTTGGATGAGGACATTCAAATTCAATATGTCCTAATGCTTCACAATTAAAGAAAAAGAATTGACCTCTATTTGCTTCTTTGAAATTTGAGATGTTGTAATTTGCTTCAACTTCTTCTTCTTCTGCTTCTTCCCTTGCATAAAGGTCTTGTAGCTTGTCCCAAAGATCTTTTGATGATGCACATGATTCCACCTTGGATTTCATTGAATCTGTCAATCCATCCAGGATTGTATCTATTGCCAATTTGTTGTTCCTTTTTGCTTCCTTTTGAGTTGCAGTCTTTGGTTTCTTCAAAGCATTGTATCCTGAAGAAACTGAGAACCAAACATTTGCCCCAAGAGATTTCAAGTAAGTTTCCATTCTATTACTCCAGTAGTCAAAATTGCTTCCATCAAATGGTGGAATACAATTTGGAATTTTGTCTTCCATTTGTTCTAGTCAAAATTGCTTCCATCAAATGGTGGAATACAATTTGGAATTTTTTCTTCCATTTTTTCTTAGGATCTTCCTTCCAGTGGTTAAACTGTACTGAAGGTAACCCACTCTGATACCAATTGTTGATACTGAGAGGGGGGTGAATCAGTATCAAGTACAATTTTTTTTTTTTCAACTTATACTTAAACCACTCAATTATATCCAATGAGAAATGAACAATAATATAAGAGTTACACTAGTACACCACAATACACCATGCATAATATATGAAAAATAATCAATAGTTATTGTTCAAGAGAAGTAATGACTTCCAAAGGTAGCTACAGCTTCCAAATATAAAGGGAGGGATAAAACTCCAAGAGGAAGATACAATCCTCCAATATCAAGAGAGGTTTGACCTCTCCATCCTTACCCCTTCCTTCCACCCAAAATTATATGAGAGATAATAAAACTTTACATTAAATCATCACCATCAACCAACCATCACATAGAACCTGATAATGCTTCTTGAGACTTCTTCAATTTATGCAATTCTTCAATTATTGGAATACTCTAATCCTGTATATAATATTACTCAATGTATTCTCTGAAACTCCTCCAAGTTTCACTCCTTGAATCCTCCCCAAAAATAATTTATAGAAATAATGGTAGATTTTATTCAATTCTAGTTTATTCAGGAGAGTGAACATGTACAGAATGCCCTACACTCAATATTTAACATCAGATTCTGAAACTTGCACACAAGAAACTAAAGTCCGTAATGTTTCCAATGAAATTGGTCCCACTTCATTTGTATTCTCTATGAAGAAGTTATGACTGTTTTACCCGGAACACATGTTTATCAGGGGTGATTTTAAGAACCCCCTCTAAATTTATATGTATAATAAATGGGAAAATGTCCATGATACATAAAAAAAATTGAAGGCTATTTTATCAGTAATATAATATTCATATATAATTTTTTGGAGAATATTTTAGTCAATTATATAATCTTGTAAAATATTGGCGAATCTTTCACTGAATTATAAAATCTTGTAAAATCCCGATGAATCTTTCCCACTCCTAAAAGCAGGCATGGAAATGCCCAATGATCAAAATTACATAATTGATGTAAGTAACAGGGTCACCACATTTGTCCTATATTTTGATGCCTATGTGTAGGGAAAGAAGACTTACCAAGAGAATATTATGATACACCAAACACCCAAAGGCAGCCTGCTAGACAAAGAAACAAGATCGAATTTCACATTTTTTATCCAACTTATATGGACATCTCCTTCAAAGGGATGTTGTCTTCAAAGAGAAGACCCCTTCCTCAAGTTTTCCTTCTCATCCACCTCATCATTTTTATGATGTTTCTCCTATCAATGCTTAATATTTACCAATATTGCATACTATTTCGAGGATGAAATAGAGTTGTTGCATCTTCTTGAGATGTTCCTTGTGTTATTGAATCATTTTTTGTTGGAGAAACTTGTCATCCTAAGTGGGATACAAAATTCATTGAGGCAACAAGCTCTAATTTAGATGAAGTCTTGAACACTTCGAAAGACTCATGGTCATAAGAAAAAAAACAAACTTTTCACTGTATTTATACTCATGATGACTTATGATCCTCATTACTATAAATAAGCTCATGGAAAACATGGGAGATGTTATAAAATAAGAATATATATCCTTGATGTAAAATGATATATGGGAGTCGATACCTCTTCCATTAGGGAAGTATATTTTTGGATATAAATGGGTCTATAATATGAAATTATATGTGAATGGTATAATTGAGAAGCATAAATCTTGATTGGTAACTCAAGATAATTTTGCTCCTATTTCCAAGATGGACACCATTTTGATTGTGCTTCCACTCATTGATAGTTTCCAGTGGGATATTCACTAGATGGATGTCTCTCAATTGCATTCTAGTATCATGTACACTTGTTTCATTCATTTATAATACATTGAATATTTGGGTACCACGGGCACATGCCTATATTGATTGTCTTGGATTTTCTCTTGATTGTTCATGTGGAGTCTCATGCCAATCCTAATCTCTATTTTCTACATATCAACAAGCTGAAATCCATTGATTAAGATCACATTACATTATTAACTTATTAATTACAAACAATTGTTTTATTAATCGAATTTGCAGCCAATAAAGAACCCATGCAATTATGGCAAGCAACTGAACTAATTTTGCAATATCTAAAGGGAACACTTAGTTTTAGCATTAACTTTAGTGTGTGCACTTGTAGTGAAGAGATTCAACAACTTTTACAATTTTACAATGTTGATTGTGAAGGAAATGTTGACCAAATAGGAAATCCACCACATGTTATTTCTTTACTTTTGGAAATAAAGTTGTGTCGTGGTGTAACAAGAGAACTTTTAATATTGATTTGTCACCACAAAAGCATATTTGTTTACTTTTGACAATAAAGTTTTGTCATGGTATCACAAGAGAAATTGTATTGCATTTTTGTGAAGCATTGAAGCATAGTGGTCTCAGTTGCAAAGGCAAGGAAAAATTAATGTGATTGAAAAGGCTGCTATCAAATGTTGGATAAAGACCAACATATCCTATGATGTTATGAAGTGGCATTCATAGTTTCATTTCTCTCCCCAAAAATTTGAGATTTACTAGGAAAAGCAAACACATACACATACAACATCATTTGTGAAAGGAGAAGTTCCCTTCAACCAGGATTTTTCCCTTTCTGACATTCCAGCACTGGGTAAAGACCTTTGTTCCCTGTGCTTGGTCTACAATAGCATGTGCCACAACTACGTATTAGTTATTCCAGATATATCCCTTTTCACTCCTGCCCCTGGAAATAATTTGTTGTGTTAATATACAACTATTTTCCTTCTTCAGTGCTAAGGGTACCTTCAAACTCCCACTACAAACATTTCAACTGTAGCTTGTATTGTGTGATAATGCCAACAAAGACCTTCATGCATGTAGACTTAATGAATTTCTGAATATGCTCATGCAATTGTAGGGAACTTTTTTCTTCATGATCATTCTGATATGAAGCATTTAACAAACCCACCTCTATGAGTTATTTGAGTGAGATTTCCTGACCAAAAAGTCTTCCCCCCTTTTTGGTCATTGCTGCCTAGGTGGTATATTTTCACTCCTGCATAAATTGTTGAACAATAAAGTGAGGCCTATTCCAACAATGGGGATTGAATTAATGGTTCTTCCCATGACATAGCCATCTGCTACAGGTACAATGCATGAAATCTCTTCATTGTAGCGGTTTCTTTGTCTTCTTTTTGTTCTTCCTCCATTGAGAATTCTTCATCAAAAGAGGCTTCCTCCAGTTGTAAATGACTATCTGTATTTTTTGATCCATTAATTCTATTTATTACATGTATATTCCAATTTTCATCACTATGGAGTGAAGATCTCTGATTAATTCCTGCTAGTAGATTTGAGGAGACCACTGGGTCACATAGAACAATATAGCCCACAACTTCAGTGACTAATGTAGTTAGTTTAGATTTCCATTCCTGACATAAGTCATATAAACATGACAAGTTCAACCTTGACAAAACAATGGGCACGATTCCCAATATAAACCCATTCTGTTGAGATGGTACACTGAAGCATATGTCATTTTGATTACCTAAAGTGATAGATATCACCCCAATGCAATTCTTATAAAGAGATTCTTGTTCTCCCGGATTAGTTAGAGCTTCCAAATGGTCATACAAAATTTATGTTTCATTTTGATGCATGCTTAAAGAAAGAAAGTTTGACTTGAAATTTGTATGGAAACTTTCATCTTCAGATCCTCTCCACAATGATGAAAATATATGAACCAGACCTATATTGACACATTTTTTCTGCATTGGCTTTCAAACCATTGCCAATGTTTTGCTTTTCCTTATCCAATATTGCACATATGTTTTTCCAACATTAAGCTAGAGTGGATCCAACAATCTGTTCCCCATCCTCCTATGTGATTTGAAACAATGGCAACCAACTTTCCAAGGGATTTCTCGAGACTTCCATCCTCATGCAGTCTTCATCACAGAAGCTGCACATCAACCTAATATTTATTTATTACTTTCTGATAAAAAATAAGAATATCAACGTAGGAGTCATTCATCTTGTAACCCTTTCCTGGAATATATAGTCTCTTTTTTTAATAGCCTCAATATCCAATTCTTAGTATGAACCCTGCCATGTAGTATGGCAAGTCTGTTATAAAGTGGTATCACATACTAGACTAGAACTTAAACCCATTCACCTGATCCTTGGTATTTAAAAACTCAAGAAAGTACCTAGCCTAGTTGTGCGTAACAATTACCTCCAGTACCCAAATCAGTAGCAACTTTGGTTTCCTTGTTCATAGCTCCAGAAACCATCAAAGTCCCCTAAAGAAAAATAATTGTTGTTGACGATTGTTGTTCCTGCACTACATGTTTCTTTCCCAGCCACAATCAAGGCCAATTTTGATTTCTCGGCTCCTGAATAAAAATAATTGTTGTTGAGGAACGTTGTTGTTGCATTGGATGTTCCTTGCCTGGCCACATTCAAGACTGCTTTTTATTTCTCCCCGATGAACTGGAACTATTTCATTACAAAGGCTTTCCAATATGAATGGCATATCAACAGCTGGTAACAGAGGTTGTGTTATCATGTAGATATATTGTATGGATGTGGCATATGGATAAGAATATAATACAATTATAATGAGATACTTCTGGATACAAATTTGCAATTTGAAAAGTAGTGTCCTCTCTTTTTCTTTTGGAGTGATAATCCATGTGTTGAAGATTCATGACTAGAAAAAAAATTCCATATTCAAAGCTTAAGTCAAAGTCTATTGGTATAATGGAAGGAGTAATATGCTTAATATACAATAGCCTCATTGCATCCTTAGAAAAAAGATGTTCTTGGCTACAACAACCAGTGAGAAACCAATGAAGTGGTTTGGATAATAAATGATGTGCTTCTAGTCTATGATGAGTGACTTAAGGCCAAGAATTTATCTCCCAAATTTGAAGGGAAAGCTAGTCGCATTGGTGAGGTTGTACTTGAAATCCAGGTACTATTGCTAGAAGCTTGGGTGATTTATTGTTCAACAACAAGAATGTTAGTGCCACACAATATGTGTTAGATACTATGGATTGGACTTTGGGGGCCAAGAACATATTTTCCTTGGTTCCAATCATTTCTAGAGGCACTTGAGAAAAGAGGAGTTGGAGTTGAAGATCTGTTGTGAAACCAATATGGTAAAGTGGTATATAACTTGAGAAAGAGAGTTGTGTTTGAAACAGATAATGTTGTTGAGTATCATGCTATCATTTTTGGATTTGGAAAGTCACTCCGAGTCAAGGGATATCCTAAATTCATATGCAAGGTGACTCAAAATGTGTTTGCATGCAAATTCAAGGTTTTTGGAAAACCAGGTACACAAATATGGCTAAGTTGTGTGTAGAGGATTGGAGATATGTTGCAAACTAATTTGTGAAGTATTTTATAGAAAACATTATTGTTCATTATAGTGAACATAATCCATTGAAATTGACATCATTCCAGAGGTGAAACGATCGATTGTTTTCCTCTTGTGACAATGATTCCCTATTTGTCAATACAAGATGTTATTGTAGGCATACTCCACTAAGAATTCACAATTTTTAAAGGTATATTTGTGTTATTTTCTAATTGTTGTTGCTGAATTCAGATTGCATACATAAAGGTGCACAATTCTTAATCAAGTGAGCTAGTTGGAAGGTGGCATCAAGACGAACCTCTCCTCGATATCCAACTTGAAGTTATATGTTGGATAGATAATGATACTCTACATGAACACACAACAATTTGAAAAGGAGCTTCTAGTGATCTAGAAAATGAAGAAAAATTGTTTCCATACTATAACACTCTAGCAAACATTTATCTTGAGGAAACATTTATTGCCAAAGTAGAATTTACTTCTAAATAATTGGAGAGTAAAATGAAAAAAAAAGAGCGTGCTACTTATGATCATCTACTTAGTCTGCAGGGTAGTCAATGGAATATAGATGCATTTCTATATTTTCAGAAAGGAAACAAAAAACCATGATTCTACTGTCAGTGGAGATCCCTTTGCAGCATCCTTGAATGTCTCTAACGACCTATTTGGTGCTAGTTCAATTCCTAATTTGTTAAATGCACGAGTCTCTTTTACTAATTTTTCTTTTACTGCAACTGTTGTTGCTAGCTTCAAAGATTCCCATACGCCTTTTTCTACCTCCATGAAAAATTACACAGACCTCGTTAGAGTTTTTGATCCATTTGAAATGTTGAACAAAAATTTTAGTGGTCGGCTTAATGCCTTCAATCGAAAATTTCACCAGCAATACCAGCCCATCTATCAACCATAGTATATGTGAGTAAGGCTGCAACAGTGTTAGATATTAAGGTTCCGCTGAAGAGGCATTTATTTCTCTAACTCTCTTATGTTCCTATTTCAAGCATTTGTGGCATAATCTACTGATCATTTCTAGGTTGGATGCTGCCCAAAAATAATGAACAGAACCTTCAAATTACCTCAATCCTTCTGCTGCAAAATCTAGGTAAGAAACTTGCATTTTCTATGCAATGTCCTCCTCTTTTCTGGCTGGAAAATGAAATTTAGATTGCCATAGGCAGCCCAAAAACAATGTGGAGCAAAGGTCATACTATCAGCCATATATTTAGACATTCTCAAAAAGAACGGACTAAAAATACTTATAGTGCATCCCTGAACTGTTGATCCTAGCATTGGTTTAGTGCTAACATGAAAATTTTCTTATAGTTGCTGCTACAAGCCCATACCAAATTGCATACCATTCTCTAACATCCTTACTTGATCACAAGATACATAGAAATGCAGATATGACCTGTCCCCTGTGTGATCAATTCTAGAATGAATCGTTTACTTATACAACCAAGGGAGTCTTCTGAAATATGCTTATGACATCAACACCCAATACTAGAAATAGATAACAGGGCCACCATGCTTCAAGTATGAGGTAAATATGAGGTCTGATGCTGTTACTATAGGCCTGAAAATATCCAATCAAGAAATGCACAAGGGACACACCAATAATGAGGATGTTCTGAGCCAAATTTGCATATGTTGGTGATGTGATGCTCTGTTTTTAGTGACCTGCTGGTGCTTTCATTCTCGTTAATTTTACAGGACATATTTCTACATTCCAGCAAACCAATCTTAGCTTCCTGGGCCAAGCATAAATCTGTATGATAGATATCAAGTGTGCTAGTTCATGCAATGTGAAATGTAGCACTAACAATCATATCATCCGAGCACCATGATGTGATAGAGAACGTATCATAAGAAACCAAAGAAATCAACCAAGAGCATGAAATCATCAAGAAGAAACCACCAAGAGCACCAAAGGATCCTTCTAAGAGGACCATCGTGCTCAACCACCCTGAAGCCAAAAATTAGTGTGTATAGCCCTGCAACTGATTTTCACCAGTAACGAAACCCTGAAAATCACATGAGACATAATCAAAACATGACCTAAACCAATGCCTCAAAACTGGCGATGATGGCAGCCTGGACTTCGCAGATCGATCTCCAAGTCTTCTTTGGAATGCACAGAACAAAGACCTTTTGAATAATCCTCATAAATCTGCTACCCCTGAGATTTCATGAGAAATTTTTTGATCCCATGTGCCCGAATCATTTCCATTACCAAAAAATGGGGGCGAAAAACCTCTGAATCATTTCCATTACCATAAAATGGGGCGAAAAACCTCTGAATCATTGTCATTACCAGAAAATTGACACGAATGGGAGGATCTGGTTCGAATTTTAAGAGGCGAAAATGGATTTCCATGCTCTTCCCTAAAAAATATATGTGGGCTAAGGGTTATATATATATATATATATATATATATATATATATATATATATATATTTGAAAATAAATTTGGGGCTTTATATAGGTAAACCCAAAAAACCTCCTTATGTAAATAATTCGCCCAACCAAAATTCCAAACCTCTTAATTTCACCCATCAACGAAATTTCGCCCCTAAAATCACCTATGTTTATTGACTAGCTTCAGGACTGGTCAAAAACCCTATCTTCCACAGAGCATATATCCATAATTATAGCGAATAAAGAGCTGAAAATTTTACCACAGGTACCTTGATATGTCTTCTCAATACCATAGAAATTTCACCATCTGAATTGTTCTAGAAAAAAAGTTATAGCGAAAATGGTAAGATGACCTAAAAATAACATACCTTAGAACACATCACCAAAATACTTCATCCTCCCTTGAAATCCGACCTTATTTACTTCTGATTTCCTCTGAAATTCGACTTGTGTATCAAATGAATGTATAATGATATTTATTTATACCATTTGTGTCACTTCATTTTAACATTAGGGCCGACCTGACACTTTCTTATTTTGTAATTCTTTTTTTTTAATTATCTTCAGGGCCTACATGTACTTCCTTCTTCAATTCACTTTGTCATATTCAAAAATTCATTTCTCCTCAACCATGAGGATCCACGTGACATGCCACATGTCACTGAAAAAAAAATGATGTATACTATCCATCCATGGGTGTTTTATCTGCATGTGCATTTTTCTTCATGCCCAAATACCTTCATCAATCTTGCGGTCCAAAACCAATGACTAGGGTTGACAACAATGAAAACAACCAATCTTCCAACAAGAAGAGAGAAGAGGCTCTGGGTCCTTAGACAAGTTTTCATTGGGTTTTTTCTGTGTCTATAGGAGATAACTATTGTAATCATGTTTTTTTCTTTGAAATGAATAGAACAAAGAAAATTGACCGAAATTGTGTAGTGTTGATACTGTTTGACTGTTGATATGTATTCTGTGAATGTATGAGGTTCATAGGGAATGAATGAATAATTGAATAAGTTTCAATTGGTTCTCTTTTGTAAGTGATGCAAGGAGTGCATGCAAAGCACAAGGAGTGCGTGTGAAGAAGTATTTTTCGACTCAAAGTTCAGAAGAGATAACAGGGGGAATTTCATATGCAAGGTGCACATGTAGAGTGCAAGGAGTGCGCGTAGAGGCAAACTTGGTTAAGTTTGAAATCTCAGGAAGTTGAGTGCAGAGTATGACAGGAGGGCATAAAAAAGTCTTTTGAAAAAGATGCAGAGTGCAAGTGTGCGCCAGGGCTGAAGATTAATTTCAATTGATAGAAGCTCAGGAGGAGTAGTGGTTTTAATCCTCGAGAGGAAACACTTAGAAAATTTTCTAAGTTTTTAAGAGTTGAAGTGTTCAAAGGTGGAGCTTAGAAATTGAAAGTTCGAAGAAGGAATAAGTACGGAGGATTAAGCGAGAGAAATTATTCAGAAAATAATTTTTTGAAGACTGCATAAGATCGAGGCTTAAGGCTTATCCAAGAGGAGCCAAAATATTTCAAACCGTTAGATCTGGGAGAAGTCACACACTGGTTAGTCGTGAGGATCTTTCAGAATTTCGCAAACCAGAATATTTGCAAAAGATCAGAGTGAAATTCGCGAAATGATTTGAGCCGTCAGATCAAGGAAGGATCTAGGCCGTCAGATATGAAACAATTGGAATATTGGGGATCGGGAGAAGGATCAAGCGGACTTCGCGAAACATGAAATTGCGAATTTCTCAGAAGGTTTGGCCCCAGGTCATAATGAAGGGTCATATGGATGGAGGATAAGGGAGGAGCTAGCACGTGCTAGGCCCCTGTCAGGATTTCGGAGGTCGGAGAGTTGGGGGTTGACTCACATACGATTACCCGACACGAGAAATTGTGAAATGCATTTTGAGGATATGCGTGTGGTCACAAGGCATGGTCACGTGGAAAAAGGCTTGTGCCTAACACTGGTTCACGAGGGCAGAATTTTGTAAAGACCCATGGAATTGTTCTTAGAGGTTTCAGCAGGAAATCGAGGAGTTGCTTCAGCTCAGAGATTTTGAAGATCCTAAGACTGGGAGGTCACGCAATGCTTGGAGAGAAGGGGGGTTTTCACCATAGTTCCAAGCGCAAGGAACACACTAATGATCAGAGCAAGGAGACATGTGCAGGAAAAGGACAGTCAGGGAAAATTCCTCCATGGGTCGAGGTGTCAGGTCGCAGAGGAAAATTGCTACAAGGCTTGCGTATAAGGCATGCTTCAAAGGTTCAGTTGAGAGCAATATGGATTTGGCATTAGGCCAAAGATGTAGAGATGAAATGCGATTAGCAACACATAAGGAAACCCCCTTCAATGTATTTTTCACGAGCCTAGAGAAGGCAAGCTCGATAGTTTTTTCACGTTTAGAGAGTATGAAAAAACATAAAAGAAGACTCCATTGGGGTACCTTTTTCGGAAATAGTCTAGTCGGTTCGAAAAAGGGATGAACTAGCACCGAAAATATGTCTATTCAAAACCATTTTAACGAGTGTGACACAAACAAGATCACTCAGAAATCTTCTCAATTTTAAGGAATCTGAAAAGAGATTAACTATGGACTCACAACCTTTTTTCTAGATTTTAGTCTCCTTAGCCTGAAAAAAGTATAAAATTTACTAAGGAGAACTCTTCCGGTGAGACAAATCTCCCGAGGTGTACCTTTTTCCTCCATAATCCACAGGCCAAAAAAAGGGGTAAAATCATGCTAGTAGATGTTCTTCTGGGCCAATTTAACGAGTGTGAAGGAATAAGATCACTCGACGATCTTTTCAATTTTAGGGAGTCTGAAAAGAGATTAACTATGGACTTCGTGGGGGTTCCTTTTTTGTAAGTAATCTCCATGGCTCAAAAAAGGTGATAAACCAAAACCAAGGAGAATGTTCCTTTTTAGTAAATTTAGTCCCTCAGGCTAGAAAAAGGGTTAAACTTATACCTGAGAATACTCTTCTAGCGAACCAAAGCTCCTAGTGTATACCTTTATTCGTAATATTGACCATTCAGACCGAAAAAGGGGTAAACTACTGCCAGACAGATGTGCCTTCAAGTTTTAGTTTGGTTAGCGTGAAGGACAACAAGATCGCTCGACAATTTTTTCATGTTTAGAGAGTCTGAAAAGGGCTTAAAGAAGACTCCAATGGGATACAAATCATGTATGAAACTGGTTCAGGTAGAGCCCACTGCTAGGCTCAGACCAAGAGTCTCTTCGATAGTCAACTTGGAAAGTCTCCCAAAAGGGAAGAAAACATAAACCACGATGTAAGTCCTCCCATGGTATAGAAATTGCAGTCATTGCTTCAAGGATACCCTCATCTGAAGGCAATTCAAAATCTGAGGAATAATAGAAACGCGGGTCGACAGTCCCAAAGGGTGAATTAAATTGACCATATTCCATATGACGATGGAGGCTTTGGCCAGGACTAGCAGAGTCTATCACTGAAGAATCACAAGCATGAGGGCTTAAGGATCTACAAACAATGATATTAGACTTAGAAGGAGACTCAATATCACTTGGACCAAGAGGGGGAAGCAATGGCTCCCATGGCCCCATTGGATAAACCAATGGATCAATTGCTGAAACCAAGTCTCGAGAAGAAAAACATGACTACACAGGTTCTTTCTCAGAAGCAATTGAACATCAAGGATAAGACACCACATAATTAACTCGTGGCGGGGTAGAGTCTACATGAACACTAGGAACATATAAAGGGGAAACCTAAACTAACACCAAATTAGGATGGTGATTATCAGATGCCAGTTGGTCGATAGTGACAATGCTTCCATTATGAGGGAAATGCATCACCCGGAAGAGCATAGACACCACAACATTCATAGCATATACATAATCATGCCCGAGAATCATATTAAAATATAACAGGCCTTGCACCACTATAACATCGACAAGGACAATCTTCCCACCTAATGAGATAGGTAATTGAGGAAGAATCCCCAAATATTCACTAGGACATTAAACATGTTCCATAAGCATGTTGTTGTCTCCTCTCCAACTATGTTAAACAAAACTTCATCTTCCAAACACGGATGAATGGTACTGATAGCTCTTGCATCCATATCTTCCCACTCCTCATCTTTCATGCTTGTCAGTTTATTTGTCTTTCCTACCAACGCCTTTTGCAATCCTTGTTTCACAAGAAGATCCCACATCTTGAGCTTCCATAGCTCAAAGTTATTCTTTCCATTGAATTTCTCCACCTCAAACTTTAAACTCTTCATATTGCGTGTGCATACAACCTTCAATGACCTTTCACGGATATCGCACCCCTTGCATCATTTCTCATGCGATGATCTCCAAAAATTTTACAAATTTGATCGCCCCCTTTGAACGGGATTAACCACGAAAATCCATCCAATATTGTGTTTGGAAAAAATCTGTCCACGAATCTGTCCTCCATCCTCCGCTTCAGTAGAAAACATAGTCTTGTTGACTATTCCTTTCTTCTGAGCTCCGATACCACTTGTTGGGTAGTGGAAGCATAAATAGAACAAGATTTTAATGGAAGAAATAAATCAAGCAACGAACACACAATGAAAATAATATTTACGTGGTAAAACCCTTCAAAAAAGAAACATGGAGAAATGATAATTGATATTTTTATTGATCAAGGGAGAATTACAACAATCAAACACTGACTTACAACCTTCCTTACTCTCATCCCACACTTTTCTTTTCCTCTACGAGCATGCATAGATATACAACATCTATCGAAAAGTTACACAAAATGATCACAAAATGATTAAACAATTACACAAACTGATCAAATAGTTACGTATGTCCATATTCAATTTTTAGCTGATTTAGTTCAGTTAACTGCAGAGTAGTAAGAGCCAAGAAATCTGTCCATATCCCAACAATCATGGGAAATTAGTTGGCACATTTCAACACTCATCACCATAAGTTGTGGTGGTCTCAGAGTAAACAATTGTCGAGGGTGCGTTCTTGTTTTCATCTTCCTTCTTGTGGTGGAATAGATGGTGATGATGTTTTTCCTCGAACATCTTCTACAAATAAAAAAATTCAAAGAAGCAAAGGAAATGCAAAGACTTGTGGAGTGATACTCAAAATAGAAATCTCTCACTAGAACAAAGGAGATGAGATGGGGGGAAATGAGATAGCAGGGCATTGTTTATATAATCGATGATCAATTTTGAACAAATATGAACAACACATGGAAACCACACTCACGTGAAAAGTCGAGAGCGACAACATGGGTGGTGCCCCCACCACATGATCAACTTCCAGTTTTAGAAAAACTTCCGTAAACACAAACAAAAAATGTCTAATGGGATCTTTATTTTTATATATTTAATTCATTAGTATTCCAAACATGTCATACACCTTATTACNAGCCAAGAAATCTGTCCATATCCCAACAATCATGGGAAATTAGTTGGCACATTTCAACACTCATCACCATAAGTTGTGGTGGTCTCAGAGTAAACAATTGTCGAGGGTGCGTTCTTGTTTTCATCTTCCTTCTTGTGGTGGAACAGATGGTGACGATGTTTTTCCTCAAACATCTTCTACAAATAAAAAAATTCAAAGAAGCAAAGGAAATGCAAAGACTTGTGGAGTGATACTCAAAATAGAAATCTCTCACTAGAACAAAGGAGATGAGATAGGGGAAATGAGATAGCAGGGCATTGTTTGTATAACCGATGATCAATTTTGAACAAATATGAACAACACATGGAAACCACACTCACATGAAAAGTCGAGAGTGGCAACATGGGTGGTGCCCCCACCACATGATCAACTTCCAGTTTTAGAAAAACTTCCGTAAACACAAACAAAAAATGTCTAATGGGATCTTTATTTTTATATATTTAATTCATTAGTATTCCAAACATGTCATACACCTTATTACTATCAATATAATAAATGAGTGAATCTGTTTCTTATAACACTATGTGTCCACTTAATATACAAAAAATCATTATTGTTTTGAAAAAGTAAAAATAGATGCTCAATTTGGGTTAAGGTGGGATTGGAATTTACACTGACTCTACCGGTATTTGGTAACAAATGTGAGCTGTCAATTGGATAGTTTGAACCATATTCTTAAATGTTTCTCACCTTATCCTTAATTTTGGTAAATGATTATTTGAACTATATTTAACAACCAAATTACATCACGATGAGTAATTTGACCATCCATTTCCAACATGAGACCAAGTTAGTAGTAAACTTAATAAATTAAACATAAGGGAAACAATTAGAACATGGCGAGCATAACAAATTCTGAATACATTCGACCACCATTCATTTTTATACTAGCATATTCCTTCAATGGGCAAATGGGAATGCCAAAGTGAATTGAGGGGTGAACATATAGGATGAGGAAATAAATAAAGAGCATTGTTATGTTGTTAGTGAAGTCTTCATAGCGATTGCAATCAAATTATCTCCAATCACAACTTTTTATTTGTATCAATCAATTTCCAAAATATGAAACAAAAAAGAGATTTTTTTTAGGATATAGTTTGATCGTAATCACTATGCAGACTTAACTAACAACATAACAATTCTCTTTATTTATTTCCTCATCCTATATGTTCACCCTTCAATTCACTTTGGCATTCCCATTTTCCTGTTGAGGGAGTATGCTAGTCTATGGTGTTTCAATGAAGGATTATCCGAAACCCCCTCATGCCTATAGAGGGCTTAGTCGCTAAGTCCCCCAACAAGGAAGGTGAGTAGAAAAAATGGTCCTTAGAGAGTGATTCCTATGAGTAGTCCACAAGATGGAAGTCATCCTCCATTATTCCTTGGTCCCTTCAACTTGTCTCATATGTATCAATATTCATCAAATTTCTCAGGACCTAATTTTACTCACAATAATCAATAAACCTTCCATTTGGGAAGCTAAGTTGAAAGGGGCGATATTGTCTTTGGAGATTTTGATAGTACCTACTTCAATGAAATCCTTAGAGAGATGTTGAATTTCTTTCCTTACCCTCACAACCTATTTTTTTTCCAACACTTGAGATCCACCCTTGTCAAATTCTCAGGTTGCTCTGCTTCATTCATTCATTTCTTTCCATTGAGCGAGATATATTACAACATTGTTACCATCTAGTTCATTTCTTATTTTGATGCTAAAACCGTAAATCTTGATGTTGTCTAACTATTCTATGTTTTTTCCCTTTTCGTCAGAATCCATGGACATAAATATGCATGAAATCACATTTTTTTGTTGTTTAAATTGCATTTTTGAATGCAGAAATGGATTCATCATGTTGAAAAACCCTAGGAAACTTTGATTACACAAAATTAACCACTCAAATCTACAGACAACAATTTCTGGCCAGATTTCAGGATAATATCCCCAGAAAAGGGCCAAATTTCTGGCCAGATTTCAGGATAATATCCCCAGAAAAGGGCCAAAACCTAGAACGTTTAGGCTACAACCCAAATCTAGTTAGAAAAAACCCTAGCTCCATGGCTTACGGAAACCCTAGTCCATATCCCCCTCATTTTCTTGTCACAACATATAGATAGGCACTTCAAAATTCAACACACCTCTCTGGCCTGTGGAGACCATAGTTCATATCCCCCTCATTTTCTTGTCAATGATATATAGATAGGGCAGTCATGAGAATTTGATATAAATAAAATAAACATATTCTACACTTAATGCGACCGTAAGTGTCAATGTGCTCGAAATCGATTTGAAGCACTTGAAATCTCGAAATTTCTCTGGGTTGATGGATTTATCAGTGCTCACTAAGTGTGTAATAGATTTGCAACATCCCAACTCTTCTCATGATATGGATTTGAATCTGTTACAATCTTTGAACAAACAAAATTTACAAGCATATTGTTTGTATTTTACGGGTTTTGCATTGACAACCAGGTCAAATTTCAATAATTTTACAAGTTATTTCATATCCATCTTTGTATTCTTCTAGTATTTGAACTATTATTTATATTTCTTCTTTATTAAATCGCCTAAATAGCTTGGTACCATCCAATTTCTCAGGTCAGGGGAGGGCTCAACTACAAAATCAAAGATTGACTTTAAAGCTAAGCTTCAGATGACCCAAATCTGCAATCAAGTTGACCTCAAATTATCTAATCAATATATAATTAAATATATAATTATCACAATTGTAAGGTTTCTAACAAGCACAATTTTTCCTAAAATGCTAAAATATACTAAAACACTTATCATGTTAGAGTAGGATCTTTGTAAAACCACCTCATAGTCACATTCTTCATTGTATTACAAGTTATAATTTTCAAAATCCTTGACCAAAGTTTTCATATTCTCTCAATGCTGAACTTTCAAACATTGATATGTTGTATTGAGGGTCATAGTAGTTATAACTATCATCAAAATTGTGTTCAAATATAATGATAGCCATCACTTTGTGATCATCCAAGAAAATGACACTTTTCCTACATATCCATCAAATCATCACTTCGACCAACTTCGAAGGTATACTAGTGCACATTGATTTAAGTTTTGCACCAATTGTGTGTGTGTGACAAAAATATTTTTTGGCTTTTTTAATTGCATATGTTAAGGTAGTTGTAGGGTTGGAGATATTTTTTTTCACATCGAGATAGTTTTTATAAAGTTCAAAGTTAATGTGGGGAAAGGGACAAATAACTACACACAATTTTTAGCTTTGAGGGAATTACTAATGCTGACATAGTTTAAAGGTTTGTGATCACTTCAGGTTTATGGGGATTCCACATTAGTCATTAACTGGATGAGAAGCTAGCATTATGTTCACAATATTTCTTTGTTCCTTATAACAACTCCATTTGAAGGAATATATCCCACATATTGAACAATGGAGTAGATGTATCTAAAAAATGTATATCTACTTGGGATTCTATTTTTGACAACATCTTCTGAATGTGAGTTGTTAGAGTACAATTTGATCCTTTACTAACAAAATGTTGAAATGACACTGTAATAGTTTTGTTATCACAATTTTGGAATGCCATTTTTTGGAAGTCTATAGCTTTAGTTTCTTTTTGGGGAAATAGCTTGATAGTGTAGAACATACGAAGAATGTAGACAACATTTTTGTGATGAACTTTTTGATGTCAAAAAACAAGATCATCCCTATTGATTAGTATTATCGCGACCAACTTTTTGATGCCAAAGGATAAGATTATCCTTATTGATTATGTAACATGCTTACAAGTACGCACACACACCCACACACACATAAACAAACTCGATTGCATTTTATCATAAAACGTCTCCTTTGAATCACCACCTTGCTACAAATAACTTCATTCTTCTATTTTACATGCAATCTTCTTTCTTTTCATAATATGTATTTACAGCACTACTAAATATGGTATTTAAGCAATGACAAACACTCAATAGTAATTGATAATAATGGATAATGGATTTTAACAATAATAACTGCATGTTTGATTGTATGACATTTTTCCTTTTGTCTCTCAAAATTCATTAGAGATCCAAATCATTAAAAAACACAACCACAAAATTAACTTTTAATATTTCCCTTCAAAAATGGAGACCATTTTTTATCCCCTTCCTCTTCGGAGGTTCACCCAGTTTAGAAGATTATCCAAAATACCAAATAATGACAATTGCGAGAGACCACATAGCATGTCACTCTTTAGCTTCAACTTCTTTATAGTTCATCACTTGTGAAAAGGTTATCTCGTTCTTAGTGCAACTTCTTTATTGGCCATCATTATATATTTAGTGATGGAAAATTATTAGATCCAACTTGAGGCATTTTTGAGGTTTTAACCCTTTAAAGCATAATAAAATAACATTCGAGGTTTCAACCCTAAGCATGGTAAAATCACGAGTGTTTTTGAGGTTTCAATTCTTTAAAGCATGGTAAAAGCATTAGTAGAACCATGATCATGGTAAAAACATCAAAGGACTAAATCCAACATTGATGTATTGTGACCCACTTCGTGACAATTTAACGAGTGATAGTTTTCAGTATAGTGTACTTCACGTGGTGGCACGTCATGAGATGGAGAGACTTACATTAACAATAGTATAAATTATCTATATTAAAGAAATTATAACTAACAATATATTAAATTAATAATTAAATATTGATGAATGTAAGTTNAAAAATGGAGACCATTTTTTATCCCCTTCCTCTTCGGAGGTTCACCCAGTTTAGAAGATTATCCAAAATACCAAATAATGACAATTGCGAGAGACCACATAGCATGTCACTCTTTAGCTTCAACTTCTTTATAGTTCATCACTTGTGAAAAGGTTATCTCGTTCTTAGTGCAACTTCTTTATTGGCCATCATTATATATTTAGTGATGGAAAATTATTAGATCCAACTTGAGGCATTTTTGAGGTTTTAACCCTTTAAAGCATAATAAAATAACATTCGAGGTTTCAACCCTAAGCATGGTAAAATCACGAGTGTTTTTGAGGTTTCAATTCTTTAAAGCATGGTAAAAGCATTAGTAGAACCATGATCATGGTAAAAACATCAAAGGACTAAATCCAACATTGATGTATTGTGACCCACTTCGTGACAATTTAACGAGTGATAGTTTTCAGTATAGTGTACTTCACGTGGTGGCACGTCATGAGATGGAGAGACTTACATTAACAATAGTATAAATTATCTATATTAAAGAAATTATAACTAACAATATATTAAATTAATAATTAAATATTGATGAATGTAAGTTAAGAAGGGAATCATTTTTGTCGTAAGTTTTTAGGGTTGCATTGTTAACTTGTTTTTTTATATTCGATGAAGATGAATTTTTAATTAATCACACGTAGTTTTAGGTCTATCTCTTTAAGGACTAGAAGTGAGCCATTTCAGATGGTGTGGTTTTTATTGAATAATAGTAATGAGTCAACTTGCATTGGTGGATATCAACCAATAATAACTATCCTCACTACCAATTCACAACTAAGTTACAACCAATAATAACTATCCTCACTACCAATTCACAACTAAGTTATGATAAGTTTTGCAACTAAAAAAAAAACCAAAATATGCAAAATAAATATTGCATGCTGAAAATAAATACAAGAGAGAAAATGCTCGGCCAATATCATTGCTTGATAGCAAACACATAGTATTAATTTGGAAGTCATGCATATGTTTTTTTTTGTCATGTAAGACAAAATTTTCATGTTTTTGACGATTCATTTGTACATATTATTTTCAATTTGTTCATCCAAATTCCAATTTCACTAATACACCTCACAATTGTTTCCCACCACAATATTGGATTGTGTTGCAATATAGTGAATGATTCACATTTTCCCTGCTTGACACTTATAATGGAAAACCATTGCCTAGCCATCTCTAGTAACAAGGGTGCTCTCATTTGCATTTCAATAAAGTCGACAACACTAGCTTATAAGAGACTATGTGGGGGTGTTGCTTATAAGAGACCATATCCATAGTACTTCATCTTCATGGAAGGGATTAAAGCAAATGTATAACTTTCTCTTTAAATGTTGTACATATTATTCTCTTTGAGGGAGTGCAAAATGGTGGATTTTCAAATGCCTTCTCCTTTAAAGAGGTATTTCAAAATACATCGTCTTCCTATTTGGATCTCAAGGCTTTTCAACTAGGAGCCTTTATTGTAGAGATATTGAAAGGCACATCCATTATTACATATTCAAATGCTAGAGATTAATGGGCTCATTGATGGTTATAAAGACATGGTGTTGATTTGTAGGTTGTATCCATTATCAACAATTCTTATAGAATAGATTAATTCTAATTTGATGTAGAAAATGAGGGCACACCCTCCAAGAAGGATGCATCACCAACAATGTATCTCCAATGAGGGTGCCTTCTTCAACTTTCTAACATAATTATGGATATTTAGTTGTATCTTTCAATCTTCAAGTTGCATGCCTATGCACATTCATCATTTATTCTATCCTTTGGGATGCATGCAAATAATCAAGTAGTTAGCTTTTATTGTTTCTTAAAGTTTGGTGAATCCTATGTAAATCTATAAAAAATCCTTTGGCCAAATGAATAATATAAGTAATCTACTCTTAAGCATATTTTGGTTTCAAATGTCAGATATGAATGTTATTACATGCTATTATTTATGATGTGGTTTATTTCTTTCACATGATGAATAATGTTCCTTATCATTTGGTATTAGAACTTGCAATTTAAGCTTTCTCTCCCACCTTCCCATTCTTAAATGACTAACTCACATAGAACATGGAATGATCTTAACATGCCCATGCATAAGAATGCTTCTTTAATTTGTATTTCACACTTAGTATGTAAAGTACATAAAAAAATATTTTAAAATATCTTTAGATTTTATTATTAGAGTGAAATTATTATTATTTTAGAAAAAAAAAACATTTTTTAATAAACTACTATTAAAAATCACATTAAAAATTTGAATATTTTTTTTATTATTATTAATCACACCATTTTTATATTAAAATCTATAATCCTCAATCATTTTAACACTACACATTATGAAAACATCCCTCTACATTATCTTAACAACAAAGATTAAGCTCTTCCGTCCTTAGGCTTTGCTCAAGTAAGGTTGTGACCCTTATTTCTTTCTTTCAAAATGCTAGTTAAAAATAAGAAGCAAGAAGTCCTTCCATATATTATATGATGATACTAAAAAATTAAAATATAATTTTAAAAATCAAAAACATATTTATCATTCATAGATTTTGTCTTTATCTTATTTCATTTTTAAACGAATAATATAATACCCTTAAGTCTCTTGTGGTTCTCCTCCAATCGATTTGAAACGGGAGGCCTTTGCGACATTGAGAAGTTGAGATTCATCATGTAATAATTCTCTTTATTATTATATTAAAAATGTCATTGTGGCTCCACAACCAATATGATCCATCTCCAAAAAAAAAAAGTAGATATGGATGATGTAATTACATTTAAAAAAAAGTTGTTCTTGAGTCACCTTTACCTCACAACATAACCGACCCAAATTTGTTTCCAAACGAGGATGAGGGAACTTCATTAATTTCAACTTGTAGCCAAGTTTCATTGAATATTCATTCTCTTGTGCTTATCTCCAAATAAAAGCACACCATATAAATATTTAAATATTATATCAATAGTATATGTTGATGCCAACTTAAATATATTTTCCTAATGTTAACCATTTTAAATAATAATTTCAAATTGAATGTGTAAATATTAATATATTATTATAAATATAAATTTAATATATCAATTTTAATAATTTGATTTATTATAATAAAATCAATATTATGATTATTTAAGTAACAACAATATGGTAATCCAACAAATATTTATTTAAATTAATCTTTAAAATTTATAGTATTGGTGTATATGTGTAAATAAGTATTTTTTTTGAGCTCTTCTAAGTTGGAGCAGTCGGAAACGTCCAGCTTTTGAAGCTTTGTATGCGCCAACCCGTGTATGCGCTTCAGCATACGACATTCATTTATAATTAACACCTCCAAAGATACCAATGTTTCCATACTTGGCAGCTCCTCTAGTTTGGTGCACTGGCAAATGAATAATGTTTGAAGTGTTGTTGGCAATGCTCCAACCTCTACCAGATGACGACAATCTTCGATTTCGAGATGTTGAAGGTTGGGGAAAACAACTTTAGAAGCGTCCAGTTTACTCAACACTCCTCTCGAATCGGTTGTTGTTTCAACCTCACCTCCAACTTTTTTGAATGTTACTTCTCTTGACGGGCATTCTTTCATCTCTAACTTTTCAAGATTTTCGATGTGTACGATGGACAACTTTTTCAACTGAGGCAAGATTCTAATGGAATCGGGGAAACATTTCAAGGAGGAACAAGAGAGCTCCAATTCCTCCAAGCTCCTTAGATCACTGAACAAAGGTGGAATCATTTCCAAGCAAGAGCTTCTTAAGGTCATAATTTTCAAATTACTTAGGTCCCCAATAGCACTTGGTAATTCTTTGAAGTCAAATTGCAAAATCAATTTTTGCAAGAACCGTTGATATATAAGTTGGGGAGGCAATACTTCAATATTCTAACAACCCGAAAGATCTAAGTATTCAAGTGTGGTGATCTTTCCCAAGGTTTCGCTCGAGATGGTCAATTTCCCACACCTTTTCAAAGACAGAGATTTAAGTTGTATTAAAATTCCAAAAGAATTTGGGAGCATAAGCAATCTGCAATTAGCCAATTCAATCCTCTGGAGCTGGGTTAAATTCCCAATCTGGACAGTACCTTAAATCCAAGTCTTTCAAGGACGACAGCTGACAGAACTCCACATGTGTGTTGATTTTTGTAGACTCAATGAGGCTTGTGTACACGATCCCTTCCCCAACCTTGTTTAGTGATGAGATCTTAGGGAAGGTCATCGTGAATGATGCATATTCATTAACAGATGGTTTCTCGGTTATCATTTGATTTGATAACTACATAATATAAGAATAAAACCATATTTTCCACAAAGAGGGGTTGTACGCATATAATGTAATGCCCTTCAAGCTAAAAAAAGGCCCTTCGATGTTTTCCAAGGTGGCAATCACAACCTTCCATGAATATATCTGTAAGTTCATAGAATTATATTTGGATGACTAGATGATATATAGTTCACTCAAGGATCATGTTGTGAAACTGCAACTAATGTTGGTTAGGTGTCGACAGATGTAGTTGTTGAACATCAAGAAGTGCACCTCTTGTACCTTGTTTGGAAATTTACTAGGACACATAGTCATATAGTGTGCAAGGAGGGGTTTGTGGTTGATCCTACCAATATGGTCATCATTTTCAACTTGCATGTGCCTAGGACAGTGTCGACCTTATGGTCAAATTGAGGACATACAAGGTATTGCACGCAATGTTGTTACGAAAAGAGGTATCATTTATTTAGGTTCCAACCTATGAAATCAAGTTTTTAAAATTAAAGCAAAATTGAAAATTATAAAATTGAAACCAAATTTACAAATTCGAATTCAATAAATAATATGAATCACCAAGAAAAAAGAAGCAAAACCTATCATAACTCAGTAGGACCACTTATTAAAGTAAAAAATGATATAAGATGTTTACCCCTTATTAAAGAAAAATTGATTTAACTTCCCAAGGGTGTAACTTTTGCATACAATCTCTGTTTGGGGTGTTCTATACCTCGTCGGAAAGGTCTAGCTCAGTAAATATTTTGCTCGACCCAAACCATGCCTTTGATTATTGATTGGGCGTTTTCGTGCCCAAAAAACATCGTTTAGGGCCTAAAAAAGGCCCCGGAAGTTCAGGACCTGAAAAATTGTAGAAAAACTGCCAAGGTGGAAACCCATGTTTTGAGCCATTGGAATAGGTGGGTGGTCACCAATTTCTGCCTAGATCACAATTATAATACTACAAATGTGATAATTCAATATATAGGGCTTAATAATGGGTTTTACACATAAAATGGGGCTTTGTCTAGGTCTTAACAGATAACGTCGTTGTAGGTGGACACATATAGATTAATGGGGGGATAAGTATCCACATGAGGGGGAAGGGTCCAAAAAGGGAATGTTCATGGGTATTAATCTCAACCCATCATGTCTAGATTTTACCTTGTGTTATGAACCTTCTATTTCATTTGGAGTGTTTCCAAAGCCAATCATCAAATGCCTATAAGAGGGTGGGTGTGAGAAGTCACTTCAAGAAGTTATTGTGAGAATGGGGCTTAGTACAATCCTCCTTGGGAGGAGTGTGATTAAAGCAATCAAGGAAAAAGAGCAAATTCCTATGGGAAAATAGTTAGTCATTCTGGAGTTTTTTTTTCCAGGAAGTGAGCAGTCTATGAAGGGACCATGAATTAGGAAGCAACGAGAGCTTATAGAGTTTAGAAGAGACAGTGAGTTGGAGAGAAGTGCAAGAGCATATATTAACAACCATTTTGATATTGATTAACAACCTATCCACTACTATTGTGGTCACATTATGGGACAACTTGCCATGTCCATGGATCGACTATTACACTATGTACAAAGCAGATGATAATGGAAATAATTTTGGCTCAATAATCTAATTGGAAAGTATGACGTGCAGGAAGTTATTTTTGATATAGGATCATACATGAATATCCTTTCAAATAAATCCTAGGCATTCATGGGAAGGCCAAGTTCGGTGTACTTTTTAATACAACTGTGGTTGGAAAACTAGCTGAGGATTTTTCCATTCAGCAGGCTGAAACAGATGGAGGTTGATCTCAATGGAATGAAGACATATGCAGACTTTGAAGTTAGTGAGATTTTGGATGACAAGAATCCCTACCATGCACTACTGGGGATTGACTTGACCTTTGATAATGATGGTATCTTGAACTTGAACCAAAGTCATATGTCATTTGAGAAAGACCTCAACAAGGTTGTTTAGCCATTGGACCCAACATTAAGTGAGAAATTTGTGGAACCTATGGAGGAGGTTTTGGATGGAGGCACACTAGATCAATTATAGACCTCACCAAGGGGCATTGAGAGAATTGCATTAATCCTATAGCGAATGGAGCACTGAGTTGGCATAATTTCTACTCATTTGCAACATATTCAAAAGCTGCCTTTAATTGATGGAAGAATGGAGACTATGAACAATCCACTTGATGATGCACATTGTTGTGGGTATGTAGGTGGATTGTGTGGAGGTGAAGGACCCATTAAAGTTTGACAATACAATTGATGTGTAGGAATTTGTAGCTTGGGTAGAGAACCATATCATGCCTGCATAGAGAACTGCAACACTAGATCATTCTCTTGTAGGGACCTCCACACACTAATAGGAAACACATAAGATGGTGTTATATTCATGGGAATTAATAATAGAGTCATTGCAAACTCATTTTCTATTGTACCTAAGAACCTTTCCAATAGTTGACAAGTCCATCCCTATTGATTTGTCTATGTAGTTTGGGATAACCTATGTCCTTGTTAGACATGTGGATAATTAGGAGAGGCACTAGATGGCATAGGGTGATCCAGTCTAGCAATGGGTGCATACATTTTTGCACACCTTATGGCCATTGTCGAGGAATTAGTATCTCCAAGTGGAAATGCGACAACATATGTGTTGTTGGATGAAACTATGGGAAATTTTTTACTCTACTTTCCAAATTTGTAGGACCACAACACCATATGTAGGGGTGGTTTAGTGCATTACTCATAGATGGATCATCCACAATGCATGACTATAGCTTTTTCAAAGTTGGATGACACATAAGGGAACCCTACAGATGCAAACGTTTATCATGTCAATGTCAACCCAATATAGGAGCTACAATATCTACAGTTTGAGGAGATAGAAGGTCACTGCATAGTTAAGGATACAAGGGATACCAATAGCCTGATGTATTACCATGAACCATTGTGAACAAACTAGGTTAATATTGACACTGAGGTTGAGCCAAAACTTGTAGTGATAGGGGATTATTGGGATGAGCACATAATTGCAGAGATTGTAGCTCTTCTCCATGACTACATAGATCTATTCCGATCGATTTTTACTGAAATGAAAGGTGTCTTAAGTGAACTTAGTGAAATAAAGATAGAATTAAATCTTGATGCCTGACCAATAAAGAAAAAAATGTATAAGATGAACCCACACTACAAGGAACATGTATGTCGAATAGGATATAGATAAGATAATGCATGCAGGGTTGATCTTTCCAGACAACGATTTTGACTGGATCATTCTGATCATGCCATACAAGGAAAAACGATAAGTGGAATCCACATGTGTGTTGATTTTTGCAGACTCAACGAGGCCTGCATACACGATCCCTTCCCCAACCTTGTTTAGTGATGAGATCTTAGAGAAGGTCATCGTGAATGATGCATATTCATTAACGGATGGTTTCTCGGTTATCATTTGATTTGATAGCTACATAATATAAGAATAAAACCATATTTTCCACAAAGAGGGGTTGTAAGCATATAATGTAATGCCCTTCAAGCTAAAAAAAGGCCCTTCGATGTTTTCCAAGGTGGCAATCGCAACCTTCCATGAATATATCTGTAAGTTCATAGAATTATATTTGGATGACTAGATGATATATAGTTCACTCAAGGATCATGTTGTGAAACTGCAACTAATGTTGGTTAGGTGTCGACAGATGTAGTCGTTGAACATCAAGAAGTGCACCTCTTGTACCTCGTTTGGCATTTTACTAGGACACTTAGTCATATAGTGAGCAAGGAGGGGTCAAGAAGTGCACCTCTTGTACCTCGTTTGGCATTTTACTAGGAGACTTAGTCATATAGTGTGCAAGGAGGGCTTGGTGGTTGATCCTACGAAGATCGTCATCATTTTCAACTTGCATGTGCCTAGGACAATGTCGACCTTATGGTTAAATTGAAGACATACAAGGTATTACACGCAATGTTGTTATGAAAATAGATATCATTTATTTAGGTTGCAACCTATGAAATCAAGTTTATAAAATTAAAGTAAAATTGAAAATTATAAAATTGAAACCAAATTTACAAATTCCAATTCAATAAATAATATGAATCACCAAGAAAAAAGAAGCAAAACTTATCATAACTAGTAGGACCACTTATTAAAGTAAACAGTGATATAAGATGTTTACCCCTTATTAAAGAAAAATTGATTTAACATGTTTAAACATATACAATGGAGGTAAAACCTATCCTAAATCAGTAGTGAAAAACCTATCATAACTCATTGGAGCCACTTATTAAATAAAAAAATGATATAAGATGTTTGCTACTTGTTAAAGTAAAAAATCATAACTCATCGGGGCCACTTATTAAATTAAAAAAATGATATAAGATGTTTGCCACTTGTTAAAGTAAAAAATGATTTGACGTGTTTAAAGCATGTAGAGTGACTTGTTAGAGAATAATGGAGAAAATCAAGTAATGTTGTTACAAGTAGATTCACCGACTATTCAGATCCGTTTATATCGGAGTCTGTTAAACCTACTCTTCTGATATATATGTAATGATTTCTTCAATGAAATAATATCGATATTGTTGTGTTGTGTGTTCTTCTAATTTCTAATTTGCCAAATTGCTAAATTCCAATTCAATAAATAATATGAATCACCAAGAAAAAAGAAGCAAAACTTATCATAACTAGTAGGACCACTTATTAAAGTAAAAAAATGATAATAAGATGCTTCTACCCCTTTATTAAAGAAAAAATTGATTTAACATGTTTTAAACATATACAAATGGAGGTAAACTCATCCTAAATCGTATGAGTGAAAACCTATCATAACTCATTGAGCCACTTATTGTAAATAAAAAAATGATATAAGTGATGTCACAATTGTTAAAGTAAAAATCGCCAACTCATCTAGCCAATTTATTAAATTAAAAAATGATATAAGATGTTTGCCAATTTGTTAAAGTAAAAATGATTTGACGGTTTGAAGCATGTAGAGTGACTTGTTAGAGAATAATGGAGAAAATCAAGTAATGTTGTTACAAGTAGATTCACCGACTATTCAGATCCGTTTATATCGGAATCTGTTAAACCTACTCTTCCGACATATATGGCTATGTAATGATTTTCCAATGAAATAAGCATATCGCATATTGTTGTAAGCGTGTTCTTCTTAATTTCTAATTTGGTATCGTGAGTCTCCGGCCACGAACCCTTACTCTGGAATGCCCAGATGCGATAGCCATTGAAGTTGATTCGCTGTACATGTGCGTGCTGTTTTCTATTCTGACTGAGGAGAGAGAGACCAATTGATCGCTGTATTGTTGCAGACGTTCATTGTTGCTGCAGACCGAGGAGAGATTGTTGTTGAGATTTCAGTGGAATCACTAACCGGGATCTAACATCGAGGTCACGTTTTAATTTGTGCAGCGAAGACGTGGGAAATCTAATATTACGAGGTAATGGACCTGCTGTGTGTTAAATCTAAAACCAACCGGTCGATATACCTAAATCCCCAAGATGAAAGAGCACGAGCTAACGCGGAGAGGATAAGGAGCCATTTTATCGGCACCATTGTTTCTCGCAGAGAGTGATTCAGCGCATGGCTATGGAGAGGCGAGGAAAGGCATCCATCCGTAATGATGGGAGAAAAGCCGGTGAAATTTCGCTTAATGATTTGGAATAAGACCAAAAGATTATAAGTAACTGCCCCCGGCCACCGTGATGGTTTTTGTTGTTTTTTTAATATATATTTTATATGTGTGATGATAATTTGTTGTAGATGTAAGTTTCGAAAGTACGCCACTATCGAATAGACCAACATAATCCAAATTGGTGGTTTTCCACCGCCTCGAGAAATTGCATCGCTAATTCACTATGGCTAAGTTTGTTCTGATGCGGACCCGGCTTGCTGCTCCTCGGAGTGCCGGGCCATAAAATATTATTTTATGCAAGGTCGCATGGTTTAACCGACACAAAACATTTCAGTACTTAGATCGGTCAGTTCTATATAATCGCTTGAAATTTGCTCTCTGGGAATTTCAATGCATGGAAGTAGCATCAATAAAATGTCTCAGTTGTCGAGACTATCCTTCTGAGGTCAAGAAGCATCGCTTCACAAAGAAAGTCAAAGATATCGGCTTGACTTTAAAATGTGTCAAGCCTCGTAATGTGGAGAAGAAAGAGCCGGAAACCCGTGATTGCGTGAGTGAGTTTCAAATAAGCTAAGGAAGACCCGGATCGCATTTACTTAAAGTTCTAGTGTTGTAATCTTGTGTGTTGTATTGTAATTTGTAATGTAAGAATTAAAGGTGTAGAAAATCCATTTCTCCATTAAGGGGAGGTTAGAGAATAATGGAGACAATCAAGTAATGTTGTTACAAGTAGATTCACAGGCAGTTCAGATCCGTTTATATCAGAGTCTGTTAAACCTACTCTTCTGATATATATGTAATGATTTATTCAATAGATTAATATCGATATTGTTGTGTTGTGTGTTCTTCTAATTTCTAATTTGACTATTACTAATCTTGCTTGCAATCAAAATAGTGATGAAGAATATAAGTACGGAAAGCTAATAATCAGTCTGCAATCATAAATAGTGATGAAGAATATAAATACTAAAAACTAATGAATAGGCAATATATATTTCGTACTACTCTTACTATACTTTGTTGTGTTTTATGCTATTCAATTACAAATATATATTTAATATCACTCTTTATCTTATATACTTTGAATACGAGTTGTACTTTTACTATACTCTTTATCTTATATATTGAATATATTGTACTTTACTATACCTTTTATCTTATATATTTTGGAATATGAGTTGTACTTTTACTATACTCTTTATCTTATATATTTTCAATATGAGTTGTAATTTTTACTATACCTTTATCTTATATATTTTGACATATGTGTTTATATATTTTGAATATGTGTTGTACTTTTACTATATTTTGTTTTGTGTTTTTCACTATAAATATATATTTTATTTCACTTTTTATCTTATATATTTTAAATATTAAATTGATAAACTAATTTCATTTATTAAAAATATCACTTTATCTATTTTCATAAAAATTAAAATATCATTTTATTTTTATTTTCATAAAAATTAACATATTATCATACATTATATATTTTATATGACTCTTTATTTTATATATTTTGAATATTAAATTGATCAACTAATTTGAGAAGTATTAAAATATCACTTCATCCATTTTCATAAAATTAACATACTATAATTTTTTAATTTTTAAAAAAACTTCAATTTTTATATATATTTTGAATATTAAATTGATCAACTAATTTGAGAAGTATTAAAATATCACTTTATCCATTTTCATAAAAATTAGCATATTATGTAATTTTTTTTAATTTTTTCAAAAAAACTTCTAATTTTTAGGAATGTTTAGGTAATGTTAATCACTTCTTGCAGTTCAAATATTACACCATTGGGCTTCAAACCGGCTTATCACTTTTAGAAAATTGAAATACCAAAAAAGAATTAGGGTCTTGTTAATGAAAGCTTTTAAACCTAATGCATGGACCAATATATTTTGTAGTATCCAACTAAAATATGAATTCTTAATCCAAACACAAAATGGAATCTTCAACAAAGCTGCCCATCATCTTCATTGTTTTCTTTGTGAATCATGGCATAGCCTGCATGGTTTTGTACAAATCATATGACATGAATCGCTCTGTTTTGCTTGTTATTACATGTATCCAAGCCATAGGCAAATAAAAATAAAACCTCGGCAATCATATTTGAAAGACCGTACTACTTATATCTCATTATCAGCTTAATGTAACTTCCTCCTTCCTCTATATGGTTTATTAGGTTTCCCAATGGAGATCTTGGGACAAGTGTTGCATGCCTCAGGAGTCTTCATATTCTCTTGATTCCTCTTTTGCGAGTAAAGATCATTATGAAGATATAGTACAAAGACATTGAAATATGAATTAAGAAAATTAATTTGATTTCACATTAGAAAGTTGGAACTGAATACAATCATACCTGTCCCATGGGTGGTGGAAAACAAAACCACAAGCGTTCAAGCTTCTGTTATGATGGGTAAACCCACAAATGGAAAAACAAATACTGGTGCGAAGGAGCATATAAGTCAGGCCACTACAATACTGCACCCATCATTGACTTTGCTCAATGTGCTGCTGCTCGCCCAATATTTCTAGGTTGTATTAATTCCATACTTATCTCTTTGAAATTTTATCCGTTTGATGGCAACAACTAGGCGGCTTGAGAGGATTCCTCTATAAACCACCTCGGTATGTAACCTTCTGACTATTTTTCGGTGGTTCAAATTCCATCAACGATGTCGTTCTAATTCCTGCCAGAATGTCTGAAGGTGCGCAACAAAAGAAGTTGGTAAATCTCTCTGCAATGTCTAGTGTTTTGTTTCAAATTTTCCAATGAAACAAAACATAGGCTAGGCGGGATTAAAAATTCAAAATCTGAATTTGAATGAGCATGATCCTTGGCGCCTTTTACCAAATTCAAAATTGAAAATTCAAACTAGTACTGCATTAAGTCGAAGCGTATCATAAATTGTAAGGTCGAGCAAAACAAAGAAGAACGCGGAAAACACCAAGACGCGCTGATGCAGAGATTGCTAACTGCTGCTTGGCGCCGGACTTCGATTTTGAGGTTGGCGACGGCCGGATGGTCAGCGCGCCCTTGGCAAAGCATATGGCAGCCGATTTGACAGAGTCGCAGCGCCAGGCCGGTTAGGGGGGCTTAATTTGCACGGAGCGAACAAAAACGGAAACGGAAACGGAAACGAGAACGGTGGTAGGCCACCTTTTGGGTTTTCCGAGTAGCCGGAGATTAGAGGTTCTCCGTCGATCGGAATCCCAAAAGGTAGCGTAGTTAGCTTACTCCCTTATTAAATAAAAAAATAATATAAGATGTTTGCCCCTTGTTAAAGTAAAAAATCATAACTCATTGGGGCCACTTATTAAATAAAAAAATGATATAAGATGTTTGCCACTTGTTAAAGTAAAAAATGATTTGACGTGTATAAAGCATGTAGAGTGAGTATTACTAATCTTGCTTGCAATCAAAATAGTGATGAAGAATATAAGTACGAAAAGCTAATAATCAGTCTGCAATCAGAAATAGTGATGAAGAATATAAATACTAAAAACTAATGAATAGGCAAGAATCAAAGTGCTCAATGCACAATTTTTGTCATACAAGTGTTACTTTTTCGCTTCCACATTATTCCTCCATGGAAGAGCTGTCCAAAGAATCTATATATGTCTGTACATCATTTCAACTATATATACTTCTTGGATTATAAGGAGGTCATCAGATTTACTGCGTCTCGTCTCATTTTGTGGATAAAGCCCACCGCTATGGAGCGCGGCGCGATAAAGGTCAGCAATTAGCAATTGTTGGAGTTCTCTGTGTTTTATGATTCTAAAAATGGATCCTGTGTGTTTTTAAATTCCTTCTTTAATTCAATTTGTACTTTTGTTTTGTATTTTGGCTGGATGATCGTCAGTTCGTAGATTCCGACGGCCTATAGTAAAAAATGATTCGACATATTTAAAGTTGTACTATTAAAACACTGATTAATTAATAGATTAAATTGACAGGCCGCTGGTGCATTCAATGTATACGACAAACTCAGTACTCAAACAAAAGAGACATTTCATCAGCGCGCCTTACGCGGCTATGCGGCCCTTGTTAAAGTAAAAAATGATTCGACATATTTAAAGAGATAGTGATGGAGAATTGGACATATCCAAAGTGCTCAACGTACAACTTTTGTCACAAGTGTTTGTTACTTTTTCACTTCCATTCCATTTACAGCTGGTGACCAATTTATCCTGATCCATGGGGAGAGCTGTCCCAAAAATCTATATATGCCTCTGCATCGTTTCCATTATATATACTTCTGGGAATACATATAAGGAGCTCATCAGATTTACTGCGTCTCGTCTCATTTTGCGGATAAAGCCCAGCGCTATGGAGCATGCCTTGATAAAGGTCAGCAATTGCTGGAATTCTCTGTGTTTTATGATCCTAATAATGGATTCTCTGTGTCTTTAAATTCCTTCTTAGACTCAATGGATCTCTTTAATTTGTGTTTTATTAATCGAACTGTAACATCTAAAATATGTATGTTGGGGGGATGATCGTCAGTTCGTAGCCTCCGACGGCCTAACTCGGCTTTTACTCGCTCGCAAATCCGAAGGCCCTCCCGCTATGTCTTTCCAAGATTTGGGAAAATATATGTGCAGGCTGTTTCACTTGGAAGAATCCACGGCGTTACGTATAAAATATATGAAGGGCGAAGACGATGTGGTGGTGGTAGAAGATGAGCTGGGTTGGGAGGCGACCTGCTTCAGTTTATCCAATCGTGAAGTGCTGTCAGTGGATATTGAAATTAAATTGCCTGTCGTTCCTGATACTGAAAAAGCGTTGTGGCGACAGATCACCATTACTAAAAGTCTCCCGACCGTTACGCCAGCTTTTTCTTCCGTTACGCCAGCTTTCTTTTCTTCCCCGGCAGCTTTTTCTTCTTCCACATTCAAATTTAGCTAGTTTAGCAGTAAAATCTTGTCAATTGTCCCACAAATAAAGAGGTCTCATACGTGAAGCTTTGAACATGGATTATGGATTAAGGATATTTGACAAATACAAAGGGTTTTGCACAAACATGAAAACTTCATTAATAATAACATGGCATTCATATTCTCAATAACAATTAAGGTTTATGAAAATGAGCACAAAAACAAATTTAAGTTCTAAAGTTCAATGTTCAAAGTTCAGGAATATGATTTGGAATCTTAATAAGGGTTCCAAATCTGTTACTTTTAATTCCAATATATCAGTAAATTATGTCATTAATGAACCCAAGGAAAAGGAAAAAATCCATCAAATGCTTAAAGACATTGAGCAATGAATTATGCTATTAATAAACAAATTATGTCATTAATGAACCCAAGAAAAAGAAAAAACTCAATCAAATGTTTAAAGACATGAACTTGGGCAAACTTGGGCAATCAAGGATCAGAGGCTAATATAGGTCAAGATGAGATAAATAGTAAGCATGTCTTTCATTAGTATTTCTTATGTTATGTAAAATAATTTTGATTTAAAGTATTTTTTAGACTTTATATTTAGTATTTCTTATGTTATGTAAAATAGTTTTGATTTAAATTATTTTTTAGAATTTATATATTTCTTTGAAATTTTCTAATAGGAATAAAGATAAATAGTGAAAATGTCTTTCATTAGTATTTCTTATGTTATGTAAAATAGTTTTGATTTAAAAGTATTTTTTAGAATTTATATTTAGTATTTCTTATGTTATGTAAAATAGTTTTGATTTAAATTATTTTTTAGAATTTATATATTCTTTGAAATCCTCTAATAAGGATAATTTAGACTACTTTATATCTAACACATGGTTATGCAGATTTTAGACTTGATGGCTATGTTAATTTTTAGACTTCTTTATATATGACATATACTACTTAATAGTTATGCTGAATTTTATTAAGAGATACATACTACTTAATAGTTATGCTGATTTTTATTAAGAGATTTTCTTTTTTATATTGTTATTTTCATAAGCTCAATTACAACTTATTTTTAATATAAATATTATTTGTTTTTTGTTAAAACAAAAAGTTAAAAATGACACATATAAAAAAGAAATAAATTCACTTTAAATTATATCAATTAAAATAGCAAATTAATATATAAATGGAAAGATTTCGAATCTTTTCATTTTTTCCATTTAAAATTTCATAAACTCATTGTTTCTTTTTTATATCTTCAACAAAATCATTATTGAATAATTTTTATCCCTTTCATTTTAGTATTCATTAAACTTTTTCCGCACACACATATATATATCTATCATTTCTTTTACCTCTCATCAAAACTACTTTTTCCAATTTCAACTGAGTATTAATAAAAAATTTACTAATAATCATCAAAATAACAAATATTTTACTTAATTTAGCAAATTTTTATCAATTTATTATATTAAAAATTAAATAGAGGATAAGTATAGTGCACATTATGTTTGTAAATAGTGTTTCTATATCCATAGTTTATATCCCATGTTTGTAAGGTGTATTTTTTTTAATAGATTAAATTAGTATTAATAAAACTTT
>SNQJ01S0015347.1:121200-142524 GCA_010110895.2 Picea sitchensis
GGAAAATCCCATCGATACAATCATTACAAGGCAAATCTGAATCCTATACTAAATCGGATCTTCTTTCTAAATTAGCATAGGGTGTCCTATTCTCACGTAACTGACTGCTAATGTAGGGGCTGGACGAGGCATTGTTGTTACGGATGGTGTAACGGATTCTTCACATAGTTGCTGATGCTGTTTCAGCATCGCAATTCACGTCCTGTTCAGCCACGTGAATTGCGCTCTTGACTGTGTCGGTTTTGACTGCTAGCTGTCAGGACTCGTGTTTCAACATCGTGGCGGCCTCCTCTGTGTCTCAGCATCTGTTCTTCTGAATTGAGTGGCAGCTCCGTGTTTCATCATCTACATCCTTGAACCGTGTAGCTGCTTCATGTTTCGGCATATGCATCCTCGGACTGTGTAGCAGCTCCGTGTTTCGGCATATGCGTCCTTGGATTGTGTAGCAGCTTCCGTGTTTCAGCATCGGCCTTAAATACGATTCTGCAAATATGGACACTTATGCGCTTCTAATCAATGGTTAGGTCCAAAAGTAATGTAAAGTATTATGCAAAACAGATTAAGCATATAATAATGAGAAAGGTCATTGTATACCTTGGAATGATCAGATGTAGTGATATTATGAGTCTAAACACTAGTGATGGAGGGTATAATAATGACAAAAAGTATGGGCAAAAAGGTGCAATATGTGGTCCTAACAGTTGTCTAATCTTATAATCTTGATTCTTACAACCATGGTGAATATTAGCATCCATGTTTTATTATTGACATATAATTGTGATGCTTAAACCATATTGATGATGGATTCTCTTAACTATATTCAAGTGAATTATGACAATTATATCGAATAATCTTATGTACGATGATATAATCTTGTAGTTTATCATCCCACCAATTAAACACACTACTTGTGCTCATGGATTGTTTTGTGAAAATGTCTTTCCAATTGATGAAAATAAGTCTTTTCTTGACTAGTGGGAGGATAAACTTATCTTTAGATAAACTGAAGGTGCTTACTCTATATAACAAATATGGGTTTCTTCTAAGGTTCGTTTTGGCGTTGTTGCTTTGGTGCATTATATAAGTAACAACAATGGTTCCAATCACCACATTCAACAACAATAATAACATAATGGAATTGAACCAACTAAGAATAGAAACCCATATCTAAGACAAAGCTTCCACAACTATCCCTAACATGATTTCTACTATGCAATATACAAACTGAAAGAAAAAGAAAACCTTTATTGGATATCTTAGCTTCCAAATCCCATGGCTCCCTTTCTTATCAACCAAAAAGAAATTTTAATAGCTCACTGTAATCCATCTTACATTTGATTCATCCATTCATTAATTATAATAGAAATTGTAGCCATTTGATAATATTCATAGAAAGACTAGTGATTATATGGAGATCATTCTACATAAGAAATATGGAAATAGTTGGGAAGGGGACCAGAAGGATGGGGGCAAAAAAGAAGTAGTTTCAATGTAATGAAGCCCAACTTTCCTTCACGTAGTTATAAACTTGTTGTGGCCTCTATTGTTCAGATGCTATCCAAATTTAGTAGGAGAGAGATCCTAGACAATTTTATACTAATATCCGTACTTGGAGATACAGATGCAAATAATATATCAAAAAAACAAGGCATGCTTATATCAAGCCATCAAGTATTGTAGTGAACTCAAAAAGAGGGGAGCAAACAACTCATGGAAGAACCACATGATTCCCAAAATAATAGATCACATGGTAAGCCTCTTCAATATTTAATGGCTATAGACCACAAATCAAGCTAGGGAGAAGAAGGAAGGGAAAAATAAGGATATGGACAAGAAAGAATGGGGGAGAATAAGGAAGGTGGTGGTGGAAGGGATAAGAAGCATGGTGTAAAAAAACAAAAAGGGAAGCAAGGATGATGAAAAGAAGGTAGTGATGAATCCGTAGGTGATGGTGAAGATAAGAAGGGTGAGCATGCCATATTCCTAGATATGTCATTGAGTATGTCTTATCAAGCCCATTGAAATCAAATAAGTTGATAAGAAATATTTTAAAATTTCCACAACCTTGTATTGTAGTAATGAAACTAAAAGGTTGCAAATAACTAAGATTGACTACCTATATTTTTAAATTGCTCAACCCTCTACAATTAATTATTGTCAATGTTTTAATAAGAGAGGATTTTTCTAATAACTTTTCAATTACGTGATCACTTGTGCAAATAAAATATAGATACAAGGTTATAAGGTATTTGAAACCACATAAATGAGTGGTTGTATTTGCAAAATTAAGATACTAAATCTCCAAACATGGGAGGTAGACGACTAAAAAGAGATATTTTGAAAGATTTGTTGGACTATCTTTATGCTCATTTTCACCTTCATAAGTTATACATACTAGAGAATTTTTTTTATTATTTGTTAAGTTGTAGAATGAATCCATTTTTTGAACAATTTGCAAATATTTATTTCATAGAACTACTTATGTGAAAACTTTTCTAGTGAAAGATTCAAGCATTTAAGTTGAGAAGAATGGGAAAAAAAAGGATGTTATCAACTATATGTATTAATTTTTTCTCTTATTGATCATAGATAATAGAATAAAAAACCACATGGGAGAAATACATATTGGGGAGTAAAGTCAAAAGGAATTGTCATCTCTAAGAAAGGGCGGAGCAATGTATTGCATCTCTAAGAGAAATATTTGAGAGGATGTGGAAGCATAGTAACTCATTTGAAAGACTACTTAATATGTCCCTTCCCTTTCCCATGGTCAAACATAATCAAAGGATAAATCCAACCGAAAAAGAAGTGGATGATTGCAATATTGAAGGATTAAGCTAGCCAGGACGTGGAAGAGTAACAATACTGATGGATCAAAAATGTGTTATGGGCAGGCCTAAATCCTCGAGGAAATAAAAGGTTTTTATTTGAGGATATGAAGGTCTTATCAATCCCACCAAAATCAAATAATCTAACAAGAAATAATTTTTTAGCATGAATCTAGGCTAGGTGGTATATCACAACACTAGGTACTTAGCAGTAGCTTGAATGGTGGTTGTTTTTCTTCTTCAATGTAGTGTATTATCCTAAACTTTAAAGAGAATAGATCGATTCCAAGGAGGATGTGTGATTTCCTAATTACTACCACAATTTCTCACAATATATTATATAGAATACACTCTTGTCAATGATTATTTGGAACTCCATGGAAGAATGACGTTAGAATTGTGTGCAAATATGACAACAATTTCATTAGAAGTATTTTTTGATCAAATATATTATTACAATGCTAAAATGACACTAATAAGATGTTATACATTTATCAACATGATGTTATTCTAATTAAATACAATGCACTATTGATGAAAACATGACTACTATGACGCATGACAAATTTTATCGACTTATAGATTATGCAAATATGACGAAAACATGACACTACTCAACACAAACGAGATGTGAGTGATTTTTTTTTTTAAATAAATTTTTTGAATGTTTTAAATGTCATTGATCCAACGTAATCTCAATCCAATCTCAACACAATTTTGATGAAAAATTCACATTGTAAAATCTTGACTTGTGCCAACAAAAATAAATGAACCTGGAAAAAAATACTATGAAGATATAAAACAATGATGCCACAAACTAATATTGTAGTAGTGCAAATTGACTCAAGTAGGCAATGTTTGGTAAAAAGGTGCAATAAAAGGATATTCATTGGATTTTATGGTAGAATTTCACTAGTATTTGACCAAGGTGCTTGAATTCTGTAAGAAAGGGCAATGTGGAAGGCTAATCAAATAAATAATGGTGTGGATAAAGATGTTGATGTAGAACGGGGTATGTTTCCTAGCCTTGCTAATATGGAAGTGCAAGACTTGCATGGGGGGTGGAACTATAAGAGGACATGATGATAGAGTCAATGTCATAATATTATCGAAATACCAGTGATGGTAAAGGTAGTAAACCTAGAAAGTGAACAACAAAAGAAACAACAAAGACACGTAGAGATTGCAAAGCACTAGTGGCAAGAAGAAATGGAAAAGATCCACATTGACTAAGAGTAATTGACCAGAGGAGATGATCGTGAATTGCATCAAGAGTGTGGGATGATGTAAAGGATAAGAGAATTACAAGAAGGATATTTGGTCGGCCCCAAAAGTGAAGACCAATAAAGTGTGGTGTTGCAAAGAAATCACGAGTTCACAAAGATGGAAAGAAATTTTGAATGCATGAGGTGGCAACTGTATGACAATGTAAATGACATAGATATTTATACCATAAGCATAGATATTTTGGTTGAGCCTGCTAATTTAGGGGTCATAATGGAAGTCACAAAAGAACATGGGGGCTTCACTCAATGAACCTATGGCATAGCGCATTCATCCGTGGAACATAAAAGAATACCCCTAATTTCACTAGATATTGAAAATTACCTCCCAAAGTCCTTTTGTTGAACTCCCATCCCAATACATATATCCAATTTAAAAAATCCCCATTTTTACTAGATATCATCAGTATCCATTTTTTGTGGCATTTTTAATACCCATTTTTTATTTCTATCCCTTTTATGTAGAAAAGACAAAACTCTTTCAATCCCACAAATCATAAAAATAACCCAAAAGTAAGAAAAAAAAAGTGCATTGGCATCCCAACATAGGGATATGCCACTATAGTGAGATAGACTTGGGTTGAAGGGCTTGTTGCAATAATACTTCCACCCCTTCAGCCTAATACATGGTTATCCATTCACTGAGAAAGGGGTTTATATATATGGATACATTTTTAGACCTAGAAAGGTGAGCCACCTCAAGTTATAAATTTCCATCAATTAAATCTTTGACCTCATGGACATTTTATTAAAAAATATATATCTATCAAGGTTGTCTTTGTAGTAATATTTAGGCAAGTGATCTTCTAGATAACCCATTCATATTTTCTTGTCATTATGACTCAAAGGCACTCTAATTAGGATATGTGTGAGAGATTGAGATCGCAAGTCTCAATCTAACCTAGGAGCATTCTTACTATCCTTTAGGTAGAAATGAGCCTTTCTTCCTTGTACTCTATCATTGTATTACATTTTTTCATATATTAAGATTAAGGTCAAACATAACACTAAGGATGTTATTTTAGTAAGAGGACTAAATCCCATATTTTCAAACCAGAGACCAAATTGGTTGGCTAAGCTCAATAAAATCAGGGTAATCATAATGTTCTCCATGTGCTATGAAAAAACAAAAGTATATGCATCCCCAAGTGGTTGTGCGTACGAATCATATATGTTTTCTAGTGGCATTGGCTTCCCCATCATTCTAAAAACTAGAAATATTTATTCTCCCAACCAAAATCACCCACTCAAAAAGAGCCCGAGATAGTGAAAATTTTAAGGTTTGCAAGAGAACCCCTTTAACTACTGAACACTTTTTCCCTTAAATATGGGATCAAGCAATGAGATTTTATAAATGCATAGAACTAGCCTATAGAAAATTAAATAATACAAAATTAGAGATAAAACACTACATACATAAATATAGATAAAAAGGGGGAGTTAGGAAAATTGATGCACATAGAGGCATGAAACATAGGGGATTTGGTTCTCAATCTCATTTTCCATATAAAAGATTTAGTTGATCTCAACAAAGGGTGAAGATATGACTCACAGTCAATTTATACTTCGGAAAGAGAGTTTCACCTTGTTGATTATGCATTGATTCATTGCACAACATGTCATTTTTTAATACCTATAACACCTTTGCAATACCTATCAGCTCCCCCTACCCTACATTCCCTTCCCCCCAATACCTATAAACCTACTTAAATTAAAAAATACCTCTCCCTCCCTAATATGAAACAATGTATTGACTTGATTTTTCACAATTTAAAAAACACCTTTATGAATGAATGTGATAGGATATTGGCGAACAAGTGAAGCCTCTATGTGAAAGAATGGAACCAAGATGAGGTGTGTAAACATGTTTTTGAGTTTGCATAATTTTGGTACTCAAACCTTGTGCAATTCCATAATGCCAAGGAAGTAGACCAAAATGGTAGTGAATCCAATCAATTGTACATCCTACCCACTACACCTTTTGAAATTTGTCAATAACCCATTATTTGTATTGCATGGAGTGCAAGTTTGTGGTTGATTGGTAGCTCAAGTAATCATGTTATAGTGGTTGTGAATAACATGAGTGTGACCTCTCAAGGGAGTCAAAATTTTCCTTTGGTGTTATCTAGTTTGTAAATATTACCATAAGATTCATGTTAGTGATACAATAGCCAAGACCCAAGAGACTTCTATTGGTACAAAGTCATCAAAGAATGGAGACGACACATTCAAATGATTCATCTCTATGGTTTTCTTTGTTCCATGGTAGAGCTAATCAGGATGCAAAGTAACCCCAGTTCCCCTATGATGTCATTCAGTATGTGTGGAGAACCTTGGATGCTACATGACTGGTGGAATTGAAAATATCATTATGAGGAAGAGTTTTATACATGAAGTGTAAGCAGGATGCTCCTGCATTATGTGGTGTGACTTTGGCTAGTTAAGGGAAGTTTTTGTGAAGGAGTTTCAAAAGCCAAAGTATGAATAGTAGATCATTGTAGAAATAAAGAAGATTAAGCAAAATGTGGGTGAGACCATTTGGGAGTATGACCAATGGTTTTAAGATTTGATGAGTTGATTGAGCTACAATATTTAGGAGGTGAAACATGAAGAATNACAAATCAATCTAGGGAGAAGAAGGAAGGGAAAAAGAAGGATATGGACAAGAAAGAAGGGGGGAGGATAAGGAAGGTGGTGGTGGAAGGGATAAGAAGCATGGTGTAAAAAACAAAAAGGGAGGCAAGGATGATGAAATGAAGGTAGTGGTGAATCCATAGGTGATGGTGAAGATAAGAAGGGTGAGCATGATAAAAATAAAGTCCATATTCCTAGATATGTCATTGAGTATGTCTTATCAAGCCATTGAAATCAAATAAGTTGATAAGAAATATTTTAAAATTTCCACAACCTCATATTGTAGTAATGAAACTAAAAGGTTTCAAATAACTAAGATTGACTACCTATATTTTCAAATTGCTCAACCCTCTACAATTAATTATCGTCAATGTTTTAATAAGAGGGGATGTTTCTAATAACTTTGCAATTGTGTGATCACTTGTGTCAATAAAAGATAGATACAAAGGTTATAAGGTATTTGAAACCACATAAATGAGTGATTGTATTTGCAAAATTAAGATACTAAATCTCCAAACATGGGAGGTAGTCGACTAAAAAGAGATATTTTGAAAGATTTGTTGGACTATCTTTATGCTGATTTTCACCTTCATAAGTTATACATACTAGATCAATTTTTTTACTATTTGTTAAGTTGTAGAATGAATCCATTTTTTGACCAATTTGCAAATATTTATTTCATAGAACTCCTTATCTGAAAACTTTTCTAGTGAAAGATTCAAGCATTTAAGTTGAGAAGAATGGGAAAAAAAAGGATGTTATCAACTATATGTATTATTTTTTTCTCTTATTGATCATAGATAATAGAATAAAAAACCACATGGGAGAAATAAATATTGGGGAGTAAAGTCAAAAGGAATTGTCATCTCTAAGAAAGAGCGAAGCAATGTATTGCATCTCTAAGAGAAACATTTGAGAGGATGTGGAAGCATAGTAAGTCATTTGAAATACTACTTAATATGTCCCTTCCCTTTCCCATGGTCAAACATAAGCAAAGCATAAATCAATTTGACAAAGAAGTGGATGATTGGCATATTGAAGGATTAAGCTAGCCAGGAAGTGAAAGAGTAACAATACTGATGGATCAAAAATGTGTTATGGGCGGGCCTAAATCCTCGAGGAAATAAAAGGTTTTGATTTGAGGATATGAAGGTCTTATCAATCCCACAATGGTAAAATAATATTACAAGAAATATTTTTTAGCATGAATCTAGGCTAGTGGTATATCACAACAGTAGGTACTTAGCAGTAGCTTGAATGGTGGTTGTTTTTCTCCTTCAATGTAGTGTATTATCCTAAACTTTAAAGAGAATAGATCGGTTCCAAGGAGGATGTATGATTTCCTAATTACTACCACAATTCCTCACAATATATTATATAGACTACACTCTTGTCAATGATTAGTTGGAACTCTGTGGAAGAATGACATTAGAATTGTGTGCAAATATGACAACAATTTCATTAGAAGTATTTTTTGATCAAATATATTATTACACTGCTAAAATGACACTAATAAGATGTTATAAATTTATCAACATGATGTTATTCTAATGAAATACAATGCACTATTGATGAAAACATGACTACTATGACGCGTGACAAATTTTATCGACATATAGATTATGCAAATATGAAGAAAACATGACACTACTCAACACAAACGAGATGTGAGTGATTTTTTTTTTAAATAAAATTTTTGAATGTTTTAAATGCCATTAATCCAACGTAATCTCAATCCAATCTCAACACAATTTAGATGAAAAATTCACACTGTAAAATCTTGACATGTGCCAACAAAAATAAATGAACTTGAAAAAATAGACTATGAAGATGTAAAATGATGATGCCACAAACTAATATTGTAGTAGTGAAAATTGACTCAAGTAGACAACATTTGGTACAAAGGTGAAACAGAAGGATATGGATTGGATTTTATGGTAGAATGTCACTAGTATTTGACCAAGGTGCTTGAATTATGTAAGAAAGGGCAATGTGGAAGGCTAATCAAATAAATAATGGTGTGGATAAAGATGTTGATGTAGAACGGGGTATGTTTCCTAGCCTCGCTAAGATGGAAGTGTAAGCCTTGCATGGGGGGTGGAACTATAAGAGGACATGATGATAGAGTCAATGTCATAATATTATCGAAAGACCAGTGATGGTAAAGGTAGTAAACCTAGAAAGTGAACAACAAAATCAACAACAAAGACACGTAGAGATTGCAAAGCACTAGTGGCAAGAAGAAATGGAAAAGATCCACATCGGCTAAAAGTAATTGACCAGAGGAGATGATCCTGAATTGCATAAAGAGTGTGGGATGATGCAAAGGATAAGAGAAGTACAAGAAGGATATTTAGTCGGCCCCAAAAGTGAATATCAATAAAGTGTGTTGTTGCAAAGAAATCACGAGTTCACAAAGCTGGAAAGAAATTTTGAATGCATCAGGTGGGAACCATGTGACAATGTAAGGGACATAGATATGTATACCATAAGCATAGATATTTTGATTGAGCCTGCTAACCTAGGGGTCATAATGGAAGTCACAAAAGAACATGGGAGCTTCACTTAGTGAACCTATGGCATAGCACATTCATCTGCGGGACATAAAAGAATACCACTAATTTCACTAGATATTGAAAAGTACCTCCCAAAGTCCTTTTGTTGAACTCCCATCCCAAAACATATATCCAATTAAAAAAATCCCCATTTTTACTAGATATCATCAATATCCATGTTTGTGGCATTTTTAATACCCATTTTTTATTTCTAACCCTTTTATGTAGACAAGACAAAACTCTTTCAAGCCCACAAATCATAAAAATAACCCAAAAGTAAGCAAAAAAGTGCATTGGCATCCCAACATAGGGATATGCCACTATAGTGAGATAGAATTGGGTTGAAGGGCTGGTTGCAATAATACTTCCACCCCTTCAGCCTAATACATGGTTATCCATTCACTGAGAAAGGGGTTTATGTATATGGATAGATTTGTAGACCTAGAAAGGTGAGCCACCTCAAGTTATAAATTTCCATCAATTAAATCTCTGACCTCATGGACATTTTAAGAAAAAATATATATCTATCAAGGTTGTCTTTGTAGTAATATTTAGGCAAGTGATCTCCGTGATAACCCATTCATGTTTTCTTGTCATTCAGACTCAAAGGCACTCTAATTAGGAGAGATGTGAGAGATTGAGATCCCAACGCTCAATCTAACCTAGGATCATTCTTACTATCCTTTAGGTAGAAATGAGCCTTTCTTCCTTGTACTCTATCATTGTATTACATTTTTTCATATATTAAGATTAAGGTCAAACATAACACTAAGGATATTATTTTAGTAAGAGGACTAATACCCATATTTTCAAACCAGAGACCAAATTGGTTGTCTAAGCTCAATAAAATCAGGGTAATCATAATGTTCTCCATGTGCTATGAAAAAATAAAAATGCATCCCCAAGTGGTTGTGCATACGAATCATATATGTTTTCTAGTGGCATTGGCTTACCCGTAATTCTAAAACCTAGAAATATTCATTCTCCCAACTAAAATCACCCACTCAAAAAGATCCTCAGATATTGAAAATTCAAGGTTTGCAAGAGAACCCCTTGAACTAGTGAACACTTTTTCCCTTAAATATGGGATCAAGAAATGAGATTTTATAAATGCATAGATCTATCCTATAGAAAATTAAATAATACAAAATTAGAGATAAAACACTACATACATAAATATAGATAAAAAGGGGTAGTTAGGACAATTGATGCACATAGAGGTATGCAACACAAGGGCTTTGGTTCTCAATCTCATTTTCCATATAAAGGATTTAGTTGATCTCAACAAAGGGTGAAGATATGACTCACAATCAATTTATACTTCAGAAAGAGAGTTTCACCTTGTTGATTGTGCATTGATTTATTGCACAACATGTCATTTTCTAATACCTATAACACCTCTGCAATACCTATAAACTCCCCCTGCCCTATATTCCCTCCCCCCTAATACTTGTAAACCTACTTTAATTAAAAAATACCTCTCCCTCCCTACTATGAAACACTGTATTGACTTGATTTTTCACAATTTAAAAAACCCCTTTATGAATGAACGTGATATGATATCGGCGAACAAGTGAAGCCTCTATGTGAAAGAATGGAACCAAGATGAGGTGTGTAAACATGATTTTGAGTTTGCATAATTTTGGTACTCAAACCTTGTGCAATGCCATAATGCCAAGGAAGTAGACCAAAATGGCAGTGAATCCAATCAATTGTACATCCTACCCACTACACCTTTTGAAATTTGTTAATAACCCATTATTTGTATTGCATGGAGTGCAAGTTTGTGGTTGATTGGTAGCTCAAGTAATCATGATATAGAGGTTGTGAATAACATGAGTGTGACCTCTCAAGGGAGTCAAAATTTTCCTTTACTGTTATCTAGTTTGTAAGTATTACCATAAGATTCATGTCAGTGATACAATAGCCAAGACCCAAGGAACTTCTATTGGTACAAAGTCATCAAAGAATGGCAATGACACATTCAAATGATTCATCTCTATGGTTTCCTTTGTTCCATGGTAGAGATAATGAGGATGCAGAGTAACACTAGTTCCTCTATGATGTCATTCAGTATGTGTGGAGAACCTTGGATGCTACATGAGTGGTGGAATTGAAAATAATGTTATGAGGAAGAGTTTTATACATGAAGTGTAAGCAAGATGCTCCCGCATTATGTTTTGTGACTTTGATTAGTTAAGGGAAGTTTTTGTGAAGGAGATTCAAAAGCCAAAGTATGTATAGTAGATCAATGTAGAAATAAAGAAGATTAAGCAAAATGTGGGTGAGACTATTTGGGAGTATGACCAATGGTTTTAAGATTTGATGACTTGATTGAGATACAATGTTTAGGAGGTGAAACGTGAAGAATGGTTTATTGACAGGATGTTACCTGATCTATGCACTCCACTATTGCAACAATGAGTGTTCACATAATTGAAATATTTTGAATTCACTATGCAGCTTGAGTCTCTATGCATATTGGTAGAAAATTCAATTTTTGGGTTGACTCTAGGGTTAGCGCAAGTCCGGTACTAGTTAATTGCTCAATCAAGGTAGATTCGGGAGTTGGAAAAACCAAATCCAAGTGTAGGAGAGGTAGTATGGTGCACGTTGTGCAAGATAGAAGGACATCTATAAAATGATTTCCCTATGACCCAAAGATATGTCATGATAGCAGTTAATCCATTTGTGGGTAATGTTATGTGGATTTAGCAACATGGGTGAGAAAAATTCATAATATATAGCCAAGTTGTAAGATAGAGAATAGTCAAATTATTAGTGGGGTTGGGAGATCAAATGCTATTGTAACCTAGAAAGAAAATAAGCATACAACACTACATACTAAACTACCAAAATGACACAACAACAAAATGGGAAGAAACGCAATTCTTGTACCAATGAAAAGGGCCTTCAACAACACCTGGAGAGTGTGGATTGGTGCTTATGGGGCTCCACCACACTCTTTCAGATGGGTCCTTTGATCCAAAACTCTCTCTCTCTCCCTCTTGTAACATGTGCATACTAGTCAAACTATGGAGCTCAAATGGGAATATTGCAATTGGGCAATTGAAATACTCAAAGGGCATATGAACTCTCTGAAAGTATCCACAACATAAAAATGCTCCTTAATTTATCTTATAAACCCTATCTATGGTCTTGTATTATAGCTTCTTTCCTTGGTTAATTGGCTTGGTTTGGTGCCTATTGTTTGAACATATCCCCACCTGAGTATGAAGGGATGGCCACCTAAGTGAAGGGACAATCACCTACCTGGTGTCATATTGCATTGAATGTGAACAAGTATTTGAGGCATGTCCACATTAATTTTTCTTCAAGCACTGTCATTTTCTATTTGACGGATGTGTGTATCTTTCAAAGGAAAAGTTGTGCATTTTTCACTAAGATTAAAAGGGAGGATTGCATTAGTACATGAAACCCATTATTCTATGGTTTTTTTACCATTTTTTTTGTGGAGTTTCAATGGCCATAGGGTGAAATTGTTCTATTGTATATGTGTGTACTAATGATGATTTTTGGGATTTGGTTGAATATTGCTATGAGTGAAATTTAAGTGATAACAGGTAGTATGCCAAAAAAACATGTGTTGGACTTTAGGAGAATATGAATTTAGGACATGACCCACATCATTGCCAAATGTTGTAGAAATATAATAGCATTGTGTTGGTAGTACATTAAGAATTGTGTAGGTTAAACACTCACCCTATGGAGTACTATCAAGCATTATCCACACTCATCAAGAGATTTGAAAAAAAAATGTTTGTGGTGGACTCATGTTGAAGCATAAACAAGGGACATAGCTATAATCAAAATCAGGATCAATATAATCAAGTGCTAAGGAAAGATGCAAACTATAATCCACCATGGTGTTAAAATTCTAATAAGTTAGGTCACATTGCATGTGATTTTCCATGGACATGCCAGCCTCACTATAAGCACTACCAGAAGATCGGGCATAAAACTGAGGATTGCCTAGAATTGAGAGGAAAGTGGGGGGTGTTGTAACATCCCTTTTTTACTCCCCATCTTAGTGATGTATATATATTTTACAAAGATATGTGGCCATGGTCCAAGTGATGTAATATGTAAACTTTGTAAATAATAATGAAAATTAAAGATAATGTTATGATCCAACACCTTAAAAAATGATAAAAGACAATTATTATAGTCCACTTCAAGTGGGAAACCTCCTTTTACAATATGTCCAATTCATAATACAATATGAAATGAGATAATATGGTCCTAAGATTAGGTCTCCTTAGTGTGTGTGTGTCTGTGTAGCAGACAAAGGGTACAATTATAATGAAAGGGTACCATGAAGGGTTCTACCTGACATACACTTATAATACTATAAATGTAATAATTCAATATATAGGTATTAATAAGGGGTTTTACACATAAAATGGGGCTTTGTCTAGGTCTTAACATGCCCCTCCCCTTCAAACAAGTGTTTTCCTTAACACTTGACTAAGTGCAGGTGTTTTTGCATGAAGAACTCATCTTCCCATGTTGCCTCTTCCACTGGTAGGTTCTTCCATTTGACGAGGTATTTTGTGATTTCTCGATTTCTCGGTTGCTTAATCCTTGTTTCAAGGATTGTTTCTAGTTATAGTATGATTTTCCCTTCTTCATTAATCTCGAGTAAAATAGTTTGGACTGGTATCTTGTTGTCGATTACCTTATTTAAGCAAGAAACATGGAATATTGGATGTACATGTGAATATGGAGGCAACTCCAATTTGTAATCCATACTTACAATCCTTTTCAAAACCTTATATGGGCCATAATATTTGGGTGCTAATTTAGTCTCCTTATTTTTTTCTTGAGGGACATTTGTTTATATGGTTGTAGCCTCAGAAATACCCAATCCCCCACTTCAAATTCCCTTTCACTGCTATGTTGATCTACTTGGTGTTTCATCCTATTATGTGCCATAACCAAGTTGTCCTTCAATAGTTTGAGAACCTCTTATTGGTTCCCTATGTTGTCCTCCATTGCTTGAACCATTGTATTCCCTTTCAAAGGCGATGTAATGGATGGACGATGATATCCATGAAGTGCCAAAAATGGGGACATTTTTTTATGAAGTATGAAAGGATGTGTTGTATTATACCAAAGGAAACCACTTGACCCATTGTGTCTGCTTATCAAATGAAAAACAATGAATATATCCTTCTAGACATTTATTCAAAATCTCAAGTTTCCCATCGGTTTGATGGTGGTAACATGAGTTGTGATCTAATTGAGTACTCAAACAAGAAAATAATTTAGTCCAAACTTTTCCAATAAAAAATGGATCTTTGTCACTTACAATAATCTTGGGGACTCCATGTAGCTTTTTAATTGTTTCCATGAATGTTTCTGTTACTGTACTTGCTTTAAAAGAATGAGAAAAAGAGAAAAAATGGGCATACTTTTTTAGTCGATCCACTACAACCATGATGAAAGTCTTTCCTTTGGATCCAGGTAAACTTATGATAAAATCCATTGAAACTTATTCCCAACGTTTACTTCGTATAGCTAATGATTGTAGGAGACCTGGCATCTTGATTGTTTCTCCCTTATTCTATTGTAGACTAAAAATTCAGACACAAACTTTTGAACATCAGTTTTAAGACCTTCCCACACAAAATCCTTCTTGATCCTATGGTATGTTTTCAAGAATCCTGAATGTCCTCCTATAGGAGAAGTGTGCAATTCTATAAGGACCTTCTGTTTGAGTTGGAAATTCTTATAGAAATATAGGTGATCATGATACCATAGCAAATCATTATTCCATACAAAATTGTCTAATGAAATGGGATCCTCATGTAGTTGTTGAATGATCTTGCATACATCTTGATCTTGCTTCCAATCTATCCTTGTTTCTTCCACCCAATCAAATTGCAAAGTAGAAATAACACATAGTGAACCTTTTGTTTCTTCTTCTTTCCTTGAAAGGGCATCTACCACAAAATTGTGTTTTCTTTTTTTGTAGATAATTTCAAAGTCATGACCTAGCATCTTTGTAACCCATTTTTATTGCTCTCCTGAAGATAATCGTTGCTCCAAGAAGTACTTCAAACTATCATGATCTATTTTTACTTTGAAGTGTCTTCCTATTAGGTAAGGGCTCCATTTTTGAACTGCATGTAGTATGGCCAACATTTATTATTCATAAATGGGTTTGACTAAGTTTTTTCCTTCCTTCTTGGATTAAAACTACACCAATCCATGGACTAAAGCATTGCACTCCACAATAAATGTTTTTGTAAATTTTGGTGTGGCCAGGACGGGAGTAGTACACATAGCCTCCTTAAGTTTTTCAAAATCTTTGGTTGCTTCTTTGGTCCAAGAAAATGCTTCCTTCTTTAATAATGTTGTTAGAGGTGCTACTATTTGACCATAATTCTTGACAAACTTTCAATAATAGCCTGTTAACCCTTAGAATTCTCTAAGTTTCTTCAAATATTCGGGAATCTGCCATTCCCTCATAGATTTAATTTTGTTAGGGTCCACTTTTACACCTTCATGAGATACAATATGACCCAAATATTTCACTTCTTAAACCCCAAAGGCACACTTGGAAGGCTTTGCATAAATTTGTTTCTCCTGCAATAGTTGTAATACTCTGTCAAAATGTTGTACATGCTCTTCCTAAGATTTTTTGTATATCAATATGTCATCAAAAAATAATAACACAGATTTTCTAAGGAAGGGCTTGAAAATAGAATTCATCAAGCTTTGAAATATTGAAGTTGCATTAGTAAGTCCAAATTGCATAACCAAAAACTCATAATGACCTTCATGTGTTCTAAAAGTTGTTTTAGGAATGTCTTGTTGCCTCATTCTGATTTGATGACATCCCAAATGAAGATCCATATTAGGAAAGAATTTTTCTCCATGCAACTCATCTAATAATTCATCAATGTTAGAAATAGGAAAATTATCTTTGATGGTCATTTTGTTGAGTTGTCTATAATCTGGACACATACACCATGAACCATCCTTTTTTGTAACCATCACCACTAATGAAGAGAAAGAACTTTGGCTAGGTTGAATTATGTCGACCTCTAACATTTCCTGGATCATGCGCTCAATCTCACTCTTCTATGCATACAGATACCTGTAAGGCCTAATGTTAGGTGGTACACTTCCTAGTTGCAAACGAATAGCATGGTCATAATCTCAAGCAAGTGGAAGACCCTTAAGCATTTTACCAAATACCTTGGAATGATTTTTGATAACTATTTGGTGGTCTAATGGAGCAGAGGATATAGATGTTTGAACATCAAGTGAGCATAATTGTGAAACTAGACCCTGGTGTCCCTTTTTGAGTAATTTTTTCATGCCATTAGAGCTTATCACTTTAGAGGGTTTCCCTTGGATAGCTCTAAAATCAATTTCCTTTCCATCTGAGGAAAGTATCATGAAAATATCTTGAAAATTAAGGGCCACTATTCCCAATTATTGTAACCATTGGACCCCTAATACAACATCATCACCCCCCATTTGGATGGAAATCGTGGGGCTATCCGGAAAATACTCCCCCATGTTGAGCTTAATACTATGACATTTCCCTGAACAATTTATGGTACCTCCATCTACAATCATTACTTGAAACTCTGGTGTGAGATATGCAAAGCAATTGAGATATTTTGTTAATTTGTAATTGATGAAAATATGGGTACTACCAGAATCAATCAATATTGTTACCTTTTTTTCTTTTTTATGTATCATTGTATCTTGAGGGTTTGTGGAGCGTTGATGCCATCCAATGCATGACAAGATATTGTTGGAGTAGTCTCTTCTAGATCTGGATCTTGTGGTGATTCCAATTCTTGATCTTCTTCCTCTTCACAATCTATGTAGAATAATTTCTTCTCACCACATTTATGCCCCTTACTATACTTGATGTCACAATTGAAACATGCTCCTTTTTCTCTTCTTTCATCCATTTGTTGAGGTGTCAACCTTTTTTGTTGAGGCATTCTTGTCTGATTAAACCCAAAATGATTTTTGCTTCATGTGTATGCTCCAATGGTAGACTTGTGTGTAGCCTTATTGTTGGCTTGAATATGACAAGCCAATTGCATAGCTTCCATAATATTTGTAGGATGTCTTAAGAAAATATCATGTTTAATGTCTTGTTTTAATCCACCCATGTAAGCTTCCAACAAATGTTCATCACTTGTTTCATCCACCCTTGTGGCCAACACCTAAAATTCTAAATTATAATCTTTAATATCACCAAAGTGTTTGATTCTTGTCATTTGACTGAAGTGGCCATATTCTCACACTTTCCCTTATTATGTTTCTAACTTTCCTATAAATAAACCCCCAAGTATAATGATAAAGAGGGGGATTCCTTTTAACTACCCATTGATACCATTGATATGGTTTTATCTCAAACTTAGTTTAAGGTTGCTATGTGAATCATTTTTTTATGATCCATAATATTATGTAGTTCAAAATATTGTTCTATTTGGTTCACCCAAGAAAAGACCTTTGTTCCATCAAAATTATTTAATTCAATCTTTGTAAAGTTGAATTTAGGACCCCCACCATAATTAACTCCACTATTAGAGTTAAGTCTACTAGAAAATTGCTTATTATCGAGAGGTTGTTCAACCAGAATACTACCACCCCACTTGCATAAAACTCATAATGTTTTTAATGTATATGTTCTATGTCATCATGTTGCTGACGAATCTCATAAACTGAATTGGAAGGAATTGCAGGTATTAGACGTGGGAACCCTCACGGTCGAACCGTTACGCATATTGGATCGTAGGGTCCGACAACTCAGGAATCGTCTAGTAGACCAAGTTAAGGTCCGGTGGAAAAAGTATATCCAAGGATATGGTACTTGGGAGAATGCATATACCTTATGACGAGACCATCCCTCACTTTTTTTACCACCTCGGGAATATGTTTCCCAAAGGTTGGGTGTATGTAATGCCACCTTTTGACTTAGATAGCTAGAATTACTTAAGGCCTAATCACTTTTTATTTTCTATTAATTGTGAAACTATTAATGATACACTTGAAATTTTAAGACATATGAACCTATGTGAATGTCAATTCTATGAATTTTTAACATTATTTGAATTATGATGGATATTATGCAATTTATTTTTAACTTGAAATTTTTGACATTTAAAGTTGTTGGTACATGGATACCAGATAGATTATGATTAAAAGGATTTACATGATGATAATGCATGGATATGTATGAGTTTGTGTTATAGACTAATATGTTGGTCAAGAGGCTATGAAATAGCCAAAGGATAATGATGATAAAAGGGTTGATGTTGTGAACATCGATCGAGAAACAATATGGTATGAATCTTTGTATGTCAAATTATGTTGGTTCAAATGAATAGCTATGATATGTGGACAAGTGCAGGTTTTTCAGGTGGCGAGACTGCCTAAAACTAAATATACGATGAAAACATTCCTAGCAACACAGTGCCACTGTATGGTCTATGGTAGGGTGTTGACACTAGCTCTATTAGGAGGGGTGGAGGAATTTCCCACTATGCATCCTCTGAAACCTGGAGTCATGGGAGGATGGTGTTAGCTCACGCGCCACTAGATGTGTGATGATGACTTCCAAATTCCTACTGAGGAAGATTGGTCAAGAGAGTTGACACTTCCGCTTACGGGTTCTATATGGAGTTAGGTAAATATAGTTGACGCTCCAAAATAGTCCAATAGAGGAAGGATAGGGATGGAATATGGAAGTAGGTTAGGGGAAAATGATGACTAGAAGTAGTTGAGAGTGTGTGGGGCTTTCGCATTATGGTAGACTTTCTTTATTTCCTCATTTTGAAAAATATGTATATATGTATGTTTATATTTACTTAATTTAACTACAATTATCTAAGTGAATGTTGCTTGTGCTAAATTATTGTAATTGATGTATTTCGTGAATAGTTTAAATGGTTTATCATCTTTTATGAAATGAATGGTCTTGTTGATTGGATTGGACGCATACAAGAATTACTGTAGGACTGATAATTATTGTCATTAGTGCATGTGCGAGTCATGTATGTGCTAGCTACACACATATGTCTTGCACATGTGCACTAGTATGTATAAGTGTTTTAAATTGATGATGTTGTTTATTTGATGTGGATGTATGAATCATGTGTCATTACCCTTGTATTGTAAATCACTCTAACTTCTGGATGAAGTTTCTTGAAGGGTGGGTGTATGTAACAACCCAAATTGATAATTTATTTATCATAGTTGTTAAATTAAATTTAATTAATTATTAAAATAAATTCATTGAGTCTTTTATTATTTTATTATTAAAAAAGTAGGTGAAGTAATTAATGAGGGGATAAGACTGTTGGGGGAATTAATTAAGGGATAAGGCAGTTGGGGAATTAAATGAGGGAGAGAGATTCAAGAGAGGAGGATAAGGAAGAAGAGAGAGGACTTGGAAGAGGATCTGATTTGGTTTTGGAAAATTTTGCAAGAGGTGGAAGAGGAGGAGGAAAATTGGAAGAACATATTGTTTTGGGGAACTCTCATAGGGAACCGTTGTTGCTGGGAACTTTGGGCTTGGGGGCCAGGAAACCATAAGGATTCTTGGATCTAGGGAGCTAGGGAGGTTGTTCCTAGTTGGCTAGGAGGTTAATATTCAGTTGGGAAGTTTGGGAAAGAACAAGAACAAGTGAACCAGGGGCTACATCAACCAACCTACAGGTCGAGGTAGGTATTTTACTAGTTGGTCAGTTATTATTATGTTGGTTTGTTATTATTATGATATGGTTATTATGTTGTCTAATTTATCATGTTGTCTATTTACCATCTATTTACCAGCTTATTTCTGGTATAAAGAAAATCATGAAAGAAAATTCTAAACTAAATTGCAGGTATTTCAGTAGGAGATTATGAAATATTGATTATTTTATTGAGGCCCTGAAATGAAGGCCTTACAGAAGCGGAGTAACTGGATGAAAGAACTGATAAATAAAGAAAGATGTGATCAGTATAAACTTACTATGATGGTATCTCTCTTTGTTAATTTGTTGTTGTTGTCCTTTTATTGTCTTCATTCGCAGTTACAGGAACTGTCTCAACTGTTTCTTGCCCTTCGTTGGTTAATTTTTCAATTGATTTTTTGAACCAATCTTCAATGTATTTTTTCATTGGTGTGACATTTATCTCATGTCTGATTTTAATGTTGAATAATTCACCTTCCAAATCTCTTAAGTCAAGAGAAATACCATGTATCGCTTCCTCAATATCTTGGTTTTTCATGGATAATATAACCTTTGGAAAATAGTTCTTTAATGCAATTTAATGAGAAATCTCCTCGAGCCCTTCGCTATTAATGACGATCTTTTTAGAGCTTGCATGATCAATTATTATCATTAAACCATACATAATGCATATTGGAAAAATAATGAATATGGTGGGGATGGACTAGAACAATTTTGAATATGGAGTTTTTCATGAACCCGCGAACCTGCAGTTATGAATGATCAAAAAGAAGTTAAGTGTTGGAAAGCGGTCGATCAGACTTATATGCAGGAGAAATGAAATACTTAAGGGCTTGGTACCCATGACAAGTTCGACAGTCATAATGTAGATCATGGACCTTTGAGTGAAAACTGGAGATCGCAGAACTTGGAAGATGAAGGCTTGAATCCTTGAACCTGCAAAGTTGCAAAAAATCGTTAAGTATATTATAACAAGGCAGTTGGTCAGACTCGTCACATAAGAATGTGAATGGAAATAAAAACCCATCAACCCGTGAACCCATCGATTTTTGAAATACGACTAAGTATGGTAACTAGAAAGGGATAAAATAAAGAAAAAATAAAAGGGGAATAAGGGTAGGTATAGAAGAGAGAAAAGAAATGGAAAAATGAAGTTGGGAAAATAGAAAGGAAAAGGAAATTTTAGAAGAAGGAATTAATATCAACACCTCTCCACTTCCCTCTCTCTCCCTTCCCATTTATACCCCCTTCTCTCTTTACCTCTCTCTTCTTGTCTCTCTTTAACTCC
>SNQJ01S0015347.1:172833-192537 GCA_010110895.2 Picea sitchensis
TTATTGAATTAATAGGAAGAGCCCTGATTCAATTCCATGGACGCGTTTGATCTCTGTGTGTTGCTGATATTATGCTTGTGCATGTTTGCTTCTTTCTATGCTTATTTGTTATATGCTGCTTATGTGATTTCATATCAGGTTAGGAACCTGAGAGAATGAGTTTCAATTGTTTTTCTGCTTGAGCCAGGAGATTCCTGCATAGAGTGCAGTTGAATTCCTCCGCATAGAGTGCGTCGAGGAGGCCAAGTAGCTGAACCTTTGTCTTCGTTTGCCCAGAGTAAGTTGGGGTTGTTCAAGCCGTGCAGGAGAGTGCAGGTTGGATAAGAGTCTCAGTAGCCAGTCGAAGAAGGAGAGAGTTGAACCTGTTGTGAGCATGGACGCTCGGGACTCAGAAGACGTCAACACTTCAGAAGTAATTGAAGACCGAGCACAAGGAGTGTGTTCGAAGAGCCTCTTGAAAGAGTTCGAGTTGGAGAAAGCTCTGGAGGGATAGCGCCTTTGGTTCAGTTGCACAGGACGAAGGGGGCGAATAGAGGATTCTCTCGAGGGAGAGAACTGACGACTGGAATTGACCAAGGAGAGCCTCGAACTCCAGTGTACTGTTGATAGCGGGGAAGCTGCAAAGGGTTTAACCCTTAAGTGCAGACAAAAATCGGTGGCCATAGTGTATCGGCAATCGGGGTTGGTGAGTGCAAGAATCACATGCACGTTGAAATCGCGAGTCGTGATTTCCCGACTTGATCAGAGCCGTTGATTATAACGGGGACAGGTGGCGAAAATCCGGAAACATCGGAGTTTCGGTATTCGGGGTTTCCAGCAGCAGGAGACCTGGAGTCGCGAACCCGCGAACCGCGAAATCCCGACGTGACGGGGCAGCGTGGGACCGGGAGACTTAGTGGAAGACAGGTGGCCTCACGTCGGGGTTGACATTTCCCGGCACTCGGAGTTCCGAGATACAAGTACTCGGTATCTCAAGTAGCGATCACCCGAGGTTGACCATTGACCGTCGCCACTCGGGAATTCGGCGATTGAGTGATAAAGAACATGGTCACGACTCTCGCGACATCGCGAGGTCCGATCTCCCGAGTCCCGAAGGGAGGATCGCGCGGAAGTATCTCTGTGGGTAAATCATTCCCAAGGGGAATACGAAGGGCTTGGACCCTTCGGGCCTAAGAGTGAGAAGGTCCTGGTTCAGCGACTGTGTCGTCGAGGGAGGAAAGTTGCGTCAGGTTGCAAGTGGTATTTTATCTTGTACATTAAGTTTGATAATATTCACTCTGTATTTCTTTTTGTGCAGCGAATGTGTAATTCTCTGCAAAATCAACTACGGACAAAATTTTCCTTGGTGGAAACACTTCAAGGGATTGTTTGAATTCTAGATCTTGTCATCGAGCTCTATGTGAATTCTTGCTCTATTTATAGATTTATTCCTCAAACTTCTTCAAAATATCTATCACGCAGATTTTATCTACCTTCAAATCAATCCTTTTGGAAATAACATTTGAAGAATCTGGAGCCTTGCAACTCATATATTCATATCTCTTCCAATTGACTCTTATATTATAAAATGATTGATCATTCATATCAATATGATACTTTGAATGAAAAAAAATTAGATTTCCACAACGATCACATTTCTTTCCACCAACATATTTTTTTTTGTAAAATAAATTATCATCTTCTCTTTCACATAGAATTTCAGATATAAAAACAGAAAATGTGGAAGGAGGAGGTGAACCTGGCCATAAAGTTTTACCAAAATCCAAAAATGTGTCATAATACAACTCAAATTCCATATTATAACAACAACAAGAAGTGTCACGGACAGTGATGGGTCTAACAAACCATGGTTTTTGTTGTACAAATGTATTGATGGAAATTTTAACTTCTTTGTGCTCTTCTTTGAACTTATTGAACAACTCTATTTGTGTCATTGGAAATATATGTTTTGGATGTTCTTCATATTGTTTTATTTCTATTCGTCATCGCAACACATCCCTTGTATGTGGTGAAACATGATATCCTTCCAACCAACAATTACAGGACAATTCTTTAACATTTTCTGCAAGTCTATCTTTGTAGGGTTGTCTATAAATCACTATCCAACAAGCCAATTCATCATTTACATGTATTTGCAATCAAAATTTTCTATGTTTGTGCAATGATTTTCTTGACGTTCCCATCATTTTTTCCATGTTTCGTGTCAAACAATATTTTATATTGCTCCCTGAAACAATTGTTGTTTGTAACGTTCTACATGTAACATAGGCATCTTCTTTTCGAGATTTTCCAAAATATTTTAATACACTAGTTATATTGTTAAAGACAATATGTTTCACCTTTGTATCCTTTGTCGACTTTTGAATACCCAATAATGATGTAGCTTCTTTTAACTTTCTTGGCTTCATTAGACAAAGTAAAAGTTGAGCTTGTACTATTACTGGTTTATCTTTGAAAAAAATACTATACATATTCTTAGTTCGANTCTCTGCTTGAGCCAGGAGATTCCTGCATAGAGTGCAGTTGAATTCCTCCGCATAGAGTGCGTCGAGGAGGCCAAGTAGCTGAACCTTTGTTCTCGTTTGCCCAGAGTAAGTTGGGATTTTTCAAGCCGTGCAGGAGAGTACAGGTTGGATTGGAGTCTCAGTAGCCAGTCGGAGAAGGAGAGAGTTGAACCTGTTGCAAGTGTGGATGCTCGGGACTCAGAAGTCTGCAACACTTTCAGAAGTAATTGAAGACCGAGCACAAGGAGTGTGTTCGAAGAGCCTCTTGAGAGAGTTCAAGTTGGAGAAAGCTCTGGAGGGATAGCGCCTTGGTTCAGTTTCATAGGACGAAGGTGGTGAATAGAGGATTCTCTCGAGGAAGAGAACTGGCGACTGGAATTGATCAAGGAGAGCCCCGAACTCCAGTGTACTGTTGATAGCGTGGAAGTTGCGAAGGGTTTAACCCTTAAGTGCAGATAGAAATCGATGGCCATAGTGTATCGGCAATCAGGGTTGGTGAGTGCAAGAATCATATGCACATTGAAATCGCGAGTCGCTATTTCCCGACTTGATCAGAGCCGTTGATTATAACGGGGACAGGTGGCGCAAATCCGGAAACATCAGAGTTTCGGTATTCGGGGTTTCTAGCAGCAGGAGACCTGGAGTCGCGGACCCGTGAACCGCAAAATCCCGACGTGACGGGGCAGCGTGGGACCCGGAGACTTAGTGGAAGACAGGTGGCCTCACGTCGGGGTTGACATTTCCCGGCACTCGGAGTTCCGGGATACAAGTACCCGGTATATCGAGTAGCAATCCCCCGAGGTTGACCATTGACCGTCGCCACTCGGGAATTTGGCGATTGAGTGATAAAGAACAGGGTCACGACCCTCGCGACATCGCGAGGTCCGATCTCCCGAGTCCCGAAGGGAGGATCGCGCGGAAGTATCTCTGTGGGTAAATCATTTCCGAGGGGAATACGAAGGGCTGGACCCTTCGGGCCTAAGAGTGAGAAGGTCCTGGTTCAGCGACTGTGCCGTCGAGGGAGGCAGGTTGCGTCAATTATGAATTAGATCCTTGGGAGAGCCATGAAGGAGAAAAGGAGGAGCTAAATGGGAAGTTAATCTCTTGTCTAGAACCTGTAAATGACCAAATATCACCTGGGATCAACCGACCTGCATCATTCCTCTACCCACCTATACACTCTGAGAACACCAAACGATGGGTGAGCAACGATGAAATACAAGAGGTAATTTCTTACAAGTTGAGCTTTCCTGATTATAAATTTTGTGACCCTGTTGGGTTGTATATGGATTTGTGTTTTCCAAAAGCATTGGAGCTTGCAAAATTATTCATCTTATCATAATTTGGGGGTATTGTCAATTTTCCAAGACATGTTCTCGTTCTTTTGTCATACTTCCCTAAAATTTTGTGGATTATCTGCAGTAAAGAAAAGAATTATATCACCAGACAGTCTGGGTGGCTATGGTGGAAGTCTGCTTTCACCTAGTTCTTTGTAAAAATTAGTTAGCCTAGGATTGTACATAAATAAGCTCCTTCTAGAGCCCATGTGTTTGTTTTCAAATTTTTTTTAGTAGAGTAGTGTACATATTTTCCTATTTTCTTCACTGAAAGTTTTGAGCTAGAATACATAGCCCAACAGCTAAGGCACTGGAACTGTGCATTCTTGGTAGCTTGCAGGGAGCATTCCATCCCCTGTGGAGCCAAATTTTATCACATAAAATTGTCTAAGGGTCATAGGACGACCCATTCCTTCGCTTGCACAAGTATCAGCCTTGAGATCAAAGCTTATCTTTCAGAGCATTCTATTTTATGCTTGAAGCATAAGCACTAGGTAGGTTCTATTTTTTTTCAGTGGCGTAGATTCTAGGAGTAGTTTAGATCAGTGACTCATGGGCATTCAGAATTCCAAAAGTGTGCAAAGTATAGCACCAGAGTAAAATTCCAAAGTCCCGAGACCCAAAAAATGCATGAGTCGTTGATCTTGAAGGAGACAGGTGGTAATCGATCCAAGGGTTCACGAAAATGGGATTTGGGAGGTTTGAAGTGTGAAGTACGCAAAGTTCCCAAAGAGCCGAAGCTCGAACTCCCAAAGTAATCTGAACCATCCAAGCCAAAGAGGGACATGTGGAGGCATATCCCTCACTTCGGGATTTGACACTCCGAAATATTGTGGAAGTCAAGTATTCAGACATTCTGAAGGGCCAAAGCCTGAAGTCTCGAAGTGTCGAAGGACCGAAGTGGATTTGGATCATTGATCTGCGGGGGGGGCATGCGTCATCATATCAAGCATTTCAGGGATTTTCCTTCAAAGGTTTGCACAAGTTGTTCTTCGAAAAGTCCTGAAGTCTCGAAGTACCGAAGCGCCAAAGTTGTCGAAGTCCCGAAGTGAATATGGACTATCCATTGGTGAGGACACGTGGCAACAAATCATTCACTTCTGAGTTTTTCCTCTGGGATATTTTTCATGTTTCACAATCAAAAAACTTGAAGCTCGAAGGACCGAAGTAATTCTCAGTCATCCGATCTAAGAGGACACGCATCATTTGATCGTCAGCTCTGGGTAAAAGCACTGAAGGTAGAGGAGGTTTGAGATTTCAAAGGTCCAAATCCCGAATCATGAAGCAAATTGTGGTCGTTAGTTTGAGAGGGTGTAGATCCAATCCGTCGATCTAAAAGCGCTAGAGATGAGTCGTTGATCAAAGGGCCTCATCGTATATCACAATATCAGTGGTCATGCTCCATTGCGAATTTGGAAGGTGCTCGAGCTTTAAATTTTTGAAGGTGGGCCGCAATCAGAACCATGGTTTTGAGAAGGGAACGAGTGGTGGCTCATGGTGAATTGCAAGGACAAAAGCAGGTTGTTTCCAAACAACTGTTGGTTGCACCCACAATCACATGTCTGCGTGAGGTCATATCTCCAGGTCACATCTATGAAGGATCCAAAGGAAAGGGTAGCGCCCTCCTCCAAGGAACAGTTTTAGTGGACCTCAAAGTTGGTGGGCGATTAATCTTGGCAGTGGCGCTAAATCTAGCAGGTGTGCCCAGATCTCAGATCTGGGCCAGATCTATGGCCATAGTTTATTGCGGGGACGCAACATGCTCAGGCAATAATTTTCTTGAGTGGTCCTGCAATTGAAACCATGGTAAGGAAAAAGTAATACGTGGTAGAATGTGGTGAATTGCGAGCTCAAAAGAAGTCTGAACCCAAACCACTTTTGAGTAGCCCCGTAATCACATGTTTATATGGCGTACTATCTGAGAGCAGCACGTGGCTGCCCCCTGAGATTTAAGTCTCATTGAGTCCCCGAGGAAAAGCAGTTAATGGAAGGTAGGTTTGGTGGTTGAAACCTTGGCTCACTCCATAAATGGAAGGCATGGAAGGCCCGACCGTGGGGACTGAACCGTCAGCCCGTGGTACCCTTGTGGATAGATTTTCCTACAGACCCATGTTGATCTGAGCTCTCATTTGACAGAGGGATACATGCACAGTCTGATAGAAGACTACTCAGATGCAATGCTTTGAATGTAGTGATCAGATCACACTCCTGATAGTTGGGGACTAATCTGAGTATAAATAAGTAGTTTTGATATTTTGTTATGTCATCAATTGGTTAAGCAGAGCTCCCTATTTTGTAATGTTTGGATGCCAAAGTTGTTCTCTAGTTATCTATAAAATTTGAGACTTTTGCATTAATAGAAGTCAACCTCTTTTCATCTCTTTGTTCAAACTGTGTTAAAACACTCGGGCATGGAGGATCCAGTCAAGGGTTGTGATTTTATTGTAATGCAGGTTTGATTACAGTGGTAGCGTGACCAGTTTTAGTTAGCTTCCTTGTTATCTTATTCCCTCTTACGCTGAAAGGCTCGGGCATGGAGGATCCATTCGAGTTGTTGTAGTTGCAATGTGATGTAGGTTTGATCATTATGCTGCTGTGGTCGTGTTCCTGTGACATATTTCAGTGTCTGAAACTTGATTTCAAGAGCGTTCTTCAGTTTTGAGTTTTTCTTCACCAAGATTCTTGAAGGTTGGATGCCCATAGCAGACTTTTCCACTTTCTCACTAATTCTTCCTTAGGCTTTCCCTTAAACTCAATTCATTGACTGAAGTTAATGAGGCCCTCACTTCCTTGTGCATTACCTTCCCATCTTCTGTGTTGAAATCATTCCTGTATCGAGTTTAGTCCATTTGACTTCCATTCATAAATCAAACATCCACAAAACTTTCTGATGTACTAGGCTTATCCTCCCTCAATCTGAGGGTGACTCTCAGTGCTAACAGATACCATTGATATGGTTTTATCTTAAAGTCCAAGGTTTCTATGTGAATCATTTTCTTATCATCCATAATATTATGTAGTTCAAAATATTGTTCTATTAGGTTCACCCAAGTAAATACCTTTGTTCCATCAAACTTCTTTAATTCAATCTTTGGAAAGTTGAATTTAGGACCCCCACCATAATTAACTCCACTGTTAGAGTTAAGTCTACTAGAAATTTGCTTATTATCGACAAGTTGTTCAACCGAAATACTACCTTTATTTTCCTAAGTTCCTTGTATTTTCATATTTCCTTTAGAGAGTTTCTCAACTCGAACATGAAATATCATGGAAGACATGAAAATTTTCAATTCCTTCATATATTTTTGTTTTTCTTCTTTCATTTCATTCTTATTCTCATCCATCTTATTTTTCATTTCATCCATCTTCTTATCTATCTTATTTTTCATTTAATCCATATTTATTTTCATCTCATTCTTATTATCATCCATCTTCTTATCCATATTTTATTCCATTTCATCCATATTTCTCTTCATAGTTTCATCTATCATATGTTCCATTTGCTCCTTATTTTAAGTGATCCTATTTTCCATCTAGTGATAAATCTCGTTGATTTCATCTTGAGTCATGGTTGAGCTTTCTGGAGGTTTAGTTGGTGAAGTAAGTTTTGGAGGAGTCTTTGGAGTCATGTGAGGAATTAATAATTCTCCTCTTTTTCCTCTTTATTACAAATTTTGAATCACCAAAAACAGATATTCCAATAAAAAGTTATGCCAGTTGTAAGTGGCGTACCTTTTATGCCCTTAATTTGGAGTCTATCCTCCTAGCCAACCTTCCTTCTGATGTATTTCTAAAATTTTGTTGCTTCTAAGTTTGAAATTTTGGCATGTAGTATTTTTAAATGTCTTATTTACAATGCCACAGGTCTGACCAAAATTAGATGTGCCAAGTGAATGTTAGGGTACCTTTCCCAAACCTTGTTGATTTTTTGTGTTTCTATAAGAGCAAACTTGTACAGAATGCCATGTGTCCAATATTTAATAATTTATTCTAAAATGTCTAGTAGAAATACTATGGATTTTCCTCTTTCAAATGAAATAGGTCTCACTGAATGTGAATTCTCACTGAAGAAGATATGACTATTTTATCCAGAACACTAGTTTGAGAATAGTTATAGGACTAGTCAACAAACCCTATCGTCCACAGGGTATATCTCCGAAAGAATAAAAACCTAGAAGGTAAATTTTTAACCATAGTTACCTTGATATGTCCTGTAAATAACCTCGAACTTTCATTTTCTGATTCATCCTAAAAAAAATTGTAGTGAAAAATCCAAAATGACTCACTTGAAGAGGCAAAACCCTAGGACCGATGCTCTGTTACCAAATGTTATGATCCAACGCCTTAAAAATGACAGAAAGTCAATGATTATAGTCCACTTCAAGGGGAAAAATTCTTTTACAATATATCCAATTCAGAATACAATATGAGACGAGATAATATGATCCTAAGACTATGTCTCCTTAGTATATATATAGGAGACAAAGGGTACAATTATAATGAAAGGGTACCATGAAGGGTTCTAGACGACATACAATTTGATCTAGATTTATTTTGAGAACGAAATGAAGGCAAAGATATAACAATGAAATATAAAAGGATATTGTGAGATACAAATAAATATTGTAATAAACACAGAGATATAGTGATGCACAATTTTTATTAATGAGAGAATGTATAGAAACTATAAAATTACAAAGTGAATGACTCGCTAGAATGGTGGTAGTTTATCTCTAAGAAGAGATGTGATGGTTACACTCATTCCCAAGAAGATGATGTTGTTTACAATGAGGCTCTAAATTCCTTTCTAAGATAAATAAAATCCAAAACCCTAACCCCAGAAGATGAAATGCCAAAAGGTTTGCAGGCCCCGATGGGGGTAGTTGGTATGTCAACTTCCCAAGGGTGTAACTTTTGCATACGATCTTTGTTTGGGGTGTTATATACCTCGTTTGAAAGGTCTAGTCCAGGAGTACATATTCTATTCAGACCAAACCATGTATTTAGAAATAAAATCAACGTTTTTTTTTCCCAAAAAGCGTCGTTTAGGGCCTCAAAACGGCCCCAGAAGTTCAGGACCCGAAAAACCATAGAAAAATTGCCAAGGTGGAAACCCATGTTTTGAGCCAGTGGAATAGGTGGGTGGCCACCAATTTCCACTTGGATCAATCCTCCCCCCTTAGGAATCAATGGTATCCATTGCATTAATTCCCCGGGGAAGCTTTTGCTGAATCTGAACCTTGGTGAGTTGCTTGCCTTGTTGAAGAAGTTGCCCTGCTTAGCTTGTTGAAGGATGTTATGAACTTGTTGTTGGAGGGGTTGGATCTATTTAACCAATATGGCTGCATTATCTTCCTGAGTGTGGGAGGACTCTATTGGTGAATATGCAGCATGAAGAACATGAATGGATTTATGTTGGTGCCCTTCTACAATCTTGTTGATCTGCTTCTACTGGATAGAAGGGTCTTGGGTCGAGGATGCAGTGGTTGTAGTGTCCTTCTCTTCTGACCAAGTTGTGAAGAGGCTAAACTTTGCAACATGAGATATTAATTTGCAGCATTGTTTTGTCCTTACAGTAATTGGAACTACTTTTGGTATCATGTAGGGCTAACCCCCCAGAGTAACAATGACACTATGGGTTCGAGACTCATAAACAACATGATGCTTCCACATATATGGCTTTCCTAATAGAACATCACAAAATTTCAATGGGGAAACATCACATAATTCCTCATCCTTGAAGGGCATGATGTCATATGACAGGCAACACTGTTGGCTAACATGAAGATCTCATCCCTGGTAGAGCCATCCGATGTTGTATGGTTGTGGGTGTGGTGTTGTCGGCAAATCCAACTGCTTGACAACCTTTGTTGAGATGAGGTTCTTCTAGCTTCCACTATTGACAATAAAATGCAACTGGGTCCCCTTCACTTACATTTGTGAATGGAAAAGGCACTCCCCCTCCTTAGGATCCTCTAATTCTTATGGTTGTATTGTTGTGGTCACAATAGTAGCAGTGGGCTCTTCCTACATTATATGTCTCATTTTATTATTTTCTGAATCGAAGTTTGAGTCAGGGCTTAACTCTGTTTCTTTGAGATTGGCTACCAATGACTGTTTCAAGCGACATTCATCGATGTTGTGCCAAGGGATTTTGTGGAAGTCGCACCACTTCCCGATGTTGTTCTTTGTCTTCCTGTTTCCCTTGTCTTCCCATTTCCCTTCTTTTCATGTGGCTTGGACTAGTTGTCATGAGGTTGACTATTTTGTGAGTTAGGGTTGTCTTTACCATACTTTGGCTATTGCAGATTTGCAGATCCAAATTCCTGCTTGTTCTGCTACTTAAATTTCTGCTTGATTTTGATAGCATATCTATAAGCAGCTCCCAGTGATGAGATGTCCAGAAAATCCATTTCGGCTTGGATGTACCTGTGCAGAGCCCCGCGGTATTTCAGAACCATATGTCACTCAGATTATTTGATACCTATCTTGGTGCTCAAGGTATGGAAGGTATTTGTGAACTCTGACACTATTTTTTCTCTCTTTTGATGTAGCGTGGTCCTTCTCATGTATTGGTCATCATAGTTTCCCACAGAGTAATATTTCTCCTTGACCACATCTATAAAAAAATCCCAAGTGGGATCGGCCCCAAATATTCTAGACTCCTTTGTGGAATTTTTCTCCCAGTAAGTTTCTCACCAATGTTTGACATGGGGGAGAGCCTTGAGGAGCACAAAGGTGATATTTTATCTGTCGGAAAAATTGTGAACAGAGAAATAACCAAAGAATCTGCATCGATCTGCCCTTCAAATACGTGAATATCAAAATTAACTTGTACCTTGAATGGAGTAGCAACTCCAATGAAACTGCTTGACGAAGACATGCATGTTATTGTCGGCAATTGTTGAAGGATTTGGGAAAAAAATCCCAACATCTCGTTCCTCTGTTGTGTGATGGATTCCGCGAGCAATAGCTTGATGGGATCTTCTTCTCCCGCATCTCTCTTTCCTTCTTCCATGGGAGGTCGCTTGGGCTGACTAGAGTGATTTTCCTCGAGGGAAACTAGCTCGAGACCCAACTCTATGTACCCTGACCTCGTCGGAGACATGCACTAAGAAACAACAATGAGCAGCGTACTATGATACCACTGATCTGGATTTATTTTGAGAATGAAATGAACACAGAGATATAACAATGAAATATACAAAAATATTGTGAGATACACATAAATATTGCAATAAACACATAGATACAATAATGCACAATTTTTATTAATGAGATAATGTACAAAAACTGTAAAATTACAGAGTGAATGACTTGCTAGAATGGTGGCATCTTATCTCTGAGAAGAGATGTGATGGCTACGCTCTTTCGCTAGAAGATGATGATGTTTACAATGAGTCTCTAGAGGCATTTTTAACATAAATAAAATCCAAAACACTAACCCCAGAAGATGAAACGCCAAAAGGTTTGTAGGCCCCGATGGGGGTAGTTAGTGCGTCAACTTCCCAAGGGTGTAACTTTTGCATATGATCTTCGTTTGGGGCGTTCTATACCTCGTCGGAAAGGTCTAGTTGAGTAAATATTCCATTTGGCCCAAAGCATGCCTTCGACTATCGATTGGGCATTGTTGTGCCCAAAAAATGTCGTTGAGGGCCTCAAAAAGACCCTAGAAGTCCAGAACCCGAAAAATCGTAGAAAAACTGTCAAGGTGGAAACCCATGTTTTGAGCTAGTGGAATAGGTGGGTGGCCACCGATTTCTGCCTGGATCACAATTATAATACTATAAATGCAATAATTCAATATATAGGGCTTAATAAGGGGTTTTATACATAAAATGGGGCTTTGTCTAGGTCTTAACAGATAACGTCATTGTAGGTGGACACGTACAGATTAATGGGGGGATAAGTATCCACAAGAGGGGGAAGGGTCCAAGGGTCCAAAAAGGGAATTCTCATGGGTATTAATCTCAACCCACCATGTCTAGATTTTACCTTGTGTTATGAACCTTCTATTTCATTTGGAGTGTTTCCAAAGCCAGTCATTGAATGCCTATAAGAGGGTGGGTGTGAGAAGTCACTTCAAGAAGTTATTGTGAGCATGGGGCTTGGTACAATCCTCCTTGGGAGGAGTGTGAGTCAAGAAATCAAGGAAAAAGAGCAATTCGTATGGGAAAATAATCAGTCATTCTGGAGATTTTTGCCCAGGAAGTGAGTAGTCTATGAAGGGACCACGAATTAGGATGCAATGAGAGCTTATAGATTTTAGTAGAGACGATGAGTTGGAGAGCATTGCAAGAGAATATATCACAAGAGAATAGATTAACAACCATTTTTCTATTGATTAACAACCTATCCACTACCATTGTGGTCACATTCTGGGACAACTTGCCATGTCCATGGTTCAACTATTACACTATGTACAAAGCAGATGATCATGGAAATAATTTTGGCTCAATAATATAATTGGAAAGTATAATGTGTAGGAATTTATTTTTGATATAGGATCATAGATGAATATCCTTCCGAATAAATCCTAGACATTCATGGAAAGGCCAAGTTCGGTGTACTTTTTAATACAACTGTGGTTGGAAAACTAGTTGAGGATTTTTCCATTTAGAAGGTTGAAACAGATCGAGGTTGATCTCAATGGCATGAAGACATATGCAGACTTTGAAGTTAGTGAGATTTTGGATGACAAGAATCCCTACCATAAACTACTGGGGATTGACTTGACCTTTGATAATGATGGTATCTTGAACTTGAAGCAAAGTCATATGTCATTTGAGAAACAACTCAACAAGGTTGTTTAGCCATTGGACCCAACATTAAGTGAGAACTTTGTGGAACCTATGGAGGAGGTTTTGGATGGAGGAACACTAGATCAATTATAGACCTCACCAAGGGGCTTTGAAAGAATTGCATTAATCCTATAGCGAATGGAGCACTAAGTTGGCATAATTTCTACTCATTTGCAATATATTCAAAAGCTGTATTTAATTGATGGAAGAATGGAGACTATGAACAATCCACCTAATGATGTGCATTGTTGTGGGTATGTAGGTGGATTGTGTGGAGGTGAAGGACCCATTAAAGTTTGACAATACAATTGATGTGTAGTAATTTGTGACTTGGGTAGAGAACCAGATCATGTCTGCATAGAGAATTGCAACACTAGATCATTCTCTGGTAGAGACCTCCACACATTAATAGGAAACACATAAGATGGTGTTATATTCATGGGAATTAATAATAGAGTCATTGCAAACTCATTTGCTATTGTACCTAAGAACCTTTCCAATAGTTGACAAGTCCAGCCCTACTAATTTATCTATGTAGTTTGGGAGAACCTATGACCTGCTTAGACACGTGGATAATTGAGAGAGGCACTAGATGGCATAGGGTGATCCACTCTAGCAATGGGTGCATAAATTTGTGCAGACCTTATAGCCATTGTCAAGGAATTGGTATCTCCAAGTGGAAATGCGACAACATATGTGTTGTTGGATGAAACTATGGGAAATGTTCCACTCTACTTTCCAAATTTGTAGGACTACAACACCATATGTAGGGGTGGTTTAGTGTATTCAATGTTACTCATATACAGATCATCCACAATGCTTGACTATAGGTTTTTCAAAGTTGGATGTCACATAGGGGAACCCTACAGATGCAAAAGTTTATCATGTCAATGTCAACCCCATAGAGGAGCTACAATATCTACAGTTTGAGGAGATAGAAGGTCACTGCATAGTTAAGGATACAAGGGATACCAATATCCTGATGTATTACCATGAACCATTGTGAACAAACTAGGTTAATATTGACACTAAGGTTGAGCCAAAACTTGTAGTGATAGGGGATTAAGGATGAGCACATAATTGCAAAGATTGCAGCTCTTCTCCATGACTACATAGATCTATTTCTATGGATTTTTACTGAAATGAAAGGTGTCTTAAGTGAACTTAGTGAAATAAAGATAGAATTAAATCTTGATGCCTGCCCAATAAAGAAAAAAATGTATAAGATGAACCCACACTACAAAGAACATGTATGTCAAATATGATATAGATAAGATAATGGATGCAGGGTTGATCTTTCTAGACAACGATTTTGACTAGATCATTCTGATCATGCCATACAAGGAAAAATGATAAGTGGAATCCACATGTGTGTTGATTTTTGCATACTCAATGAGGCCTACGTACACGATCTCTTCCCAACCCTGTTTAATGATGACATCTTAGAGAAGGTCATCGGGAATGATGCATATTCATTCACGGATGGTTTATTGGTTATAATTTGATTTGATAGCTACATAATATAAGAATAAAACCACATTCTCCATGGAGAGGGGTTGTACGCATATAATGTAATTCCCTTTAGACTAAAACGTCCCCTAAGATGTTTTACAAGGTGGCAATTGCAACCTTCATGAATATATTTGTAAGTTCATAGAATTATATTTGGATGACTAGATGATATATGCCTTACTCAAGGATCATGTTGTGAAACTGCACCTAATGTTGGATAGGTGTTCACAGATGTAGTTATTGAACATCAAGGCATGCACCTCTTGTATCTCGGTTGGCATTTTTCTAGGACACATAATCATATAGTGTGCAAGGAAGGGTTGTTGATTGATCCTACCAAGATCGTCATCATTTTCAACTTGCATGTGCCTAGGAGAGTGTCAACCTTGTAATCAAATTGAGGACATAAACAATGCTGTTACAAAAAGAGATATCATTTGTTTAGGTTGTAGCTTATGAAATGAAGTTTATAAAATTAAAGCAAAATTGAAACCAAATTTACAAATTCCAATTCAATAAATTATTCATTACTAAATGAAAGGGGAAAAACCTATCATAACTCAATAGGACCACTTATTAAAGTTAAAAACTTATCATAATTCACTACTTCCACTTATTTATTAAAGTTTAAAATGATTTAATATTTTTATCACTTATTATGGTAAAAAATGATTTAGAATGTTTGCCACTTGTTAAAGTAAAAAATGATTTGACATGTTTAAAGCATGTACAGTGACTACTACTATCTTGCTTGCAATCATTTCAACTATATATACTTCTTGGAATACAACGTTGTTGTTATAAGGAGCTCATCAGATTTACTGCGTCCCGTCTCATTTTAGTGTGTTAATTTTATAACTAGCACAGCCACAAATTCATGGCTGATGAATGTTGAAAGGAAGGCTTGCAAAAAGACGGCTTGCAAAACCTGAACCGCCAAAGAGAAATGACCCACAGGTGGACGGAAGGAGTGGGAAGGAATTGGCTGGAAGGAGGCAGTGTGTCTAGAACATGGCTGGTGAAGGCCAAATGTTTAGGTTGGCATAGAAAATGAAACCTTAATCACTCATACGTGGCAATCAGCTAGCCACCATAGTAAATTTTAAATATGATTAAGTAAAAGTAAAAAAATAAACATGTAAACTGATGTCTTTATAATAGTGAGGAAGTTAGTGGTTGAAATCACAACCATTGATTTATTGGGACTATTAATAATATTCCATCAATATTTAATCTTGTCCATACAAAACTGATTAAGCACTAAAAACCTATTAAATGTGCCCATGGTCAATAGATGTACGCCTTTCGGCGTAATTAGAACGACTTAATATCTTCAAATTCAAATTAATATCATATAAAAATCATTTTAAAATTTATAAATTAGAAAGGTTAGTTAAAAGATTATATATTATGTATCATGGAAAGGTTTGGAATAGGGATGAGGGATATTTCGCAAATACAAAGAGTTTTGCACAAATATGAAATTTTCATTAATATTATATTCTAAATGAAAAATAAGGTTCATGAAAATGAGCATAAGACAAATTCAAGTTTTAAAACTCAATGTGAATTTACTAACTTTTAATTATGTCATTAGTGAACCCAAGGAAAAGGAAAAAATCCATCTTGCCCGATGAGAACCTAATAAATCAATCTTGCCCAATCAATGATGAAAACCTAATATAGATCAAGATGAAGTGCAGAGTGAGCATGTCTTTTATTAGTATTTCTTATGTTTTGTAAAATAATTTTGATTTAAAATATTTTCAAACTTATACATAAATTCTTTGAAATCCTCTATTAAAGATAATAGGCTTGTCAACTGTAACCTATTTTTAATATAAATATTATTAATATTTGTTAAAACAAAAGGTTAAAAAATGACACATATAAAAAAAGATAAACTCACTTTAAATTGTATCAATGAAAAGCAACTCTTTTCATTTTTCCATTTATTTCTTCAACAAAATCATTATTAAATAATTTGTATTCATTTCATTTTTTTATTTATTAATTTTTTTCTTTTACATTATTAAAAAAAAAAATCTAATTTCAATAGCATTCATTTGTTTTACCTCTTAATAAAACTTATTACTGATCGTTTATTTAAAACTTATTTCTTTTACCTTTTAATAAAACTTTTTGTTAATTTCGATTTCTATTATTTTATTTTTTTAAATAAAAAGGGGAGTTTCTTATTACTGATCGTTTATAGTACAAAATTGTCATATGTTAATAGTTTGTCATCTGTTTTGCTAAATTAGCGGAAACCAGAACATGTGGTAGACTGTGATATCTTTAGAAAAAATAGTTATTCGTCATCTACCTTGCCAAATGGAAACCAGAGTAGGTGGCGGATTTGTGTTCTTACTTAACTCTTCTATGCATCTAAGATTAACTATCAACTGAAAAAAGATGACAAAATTGTAAAAATGCATCATCGCAGTACAAAGAGTTGGGTTGAGAGTGTGTGAGGTGACCATAGCAAACAAATTACACATTAGCACCTAGGGGCATGTTGTTCGGAGCACCGCTGAAGGGGTCGTCCCTGGGCTAGAGCACAAAAGGCCTCACATAGGTCGAGCAATGCTTAGTTGTTGGTGCATTCGAGAAGGCATCATAGAGCATGTCAATTCGCTGGTGCTTGAGGGTGTCCCGATGTATTTGGTCCACCATCTAGCTCCTTAGCTTGAAGATGAGCTCGAGCTTCTCTGGATTGAAGAAAGGTGGTGGAGCATGGCAATAATCAGGGAGAGCAGTGAGTGGTGGAGGCAGAAAGATTGTGTGGCCCTCCACCTCCGCACCCAAGTCCTCTAACGCAGTGTCCATTGTCTCCACAGCTTTGACTTCCTCTGTCGTTGTCCCGACTTGGTTGTATGTGTCCTGAATTGAGGCCATAGAATCCAAATGGAGGAATTCCTCTGGGAATTCCTCCTCAATTATACATGTGGCCCCCTCCATGGTAGCATGGGCGCTTGTGCTTATTGGGTTATGGTTGGAGCATTGCAAATCATCTGATACTGTGAAGAGGAGAGATTCTGGAGGAACCTAAATGGGTTCCTCTAGAATCTCCTCCTCAACGTATGCCATTGGCGGTGTTCTTGGTTTCTCCCATCGTTGAGTCTAAGCAATGGATAGGGCATGCTCCAGTCTATGCACTTGCCTCTGTCGTGCAACTAGACTATACCAGGTTGGGCCACACCTCGTCTTGCCTCTTTCCCTTGGCATGGCTAGGCCAGGAAGACTGATAATTCTATGGGTAATCTCAATAAGAGTCCACTGCACGCAAGTCTCGTTCTCAGAGTGGTCATGGTGATGGAGCACTAGAGAAAAATGGATCCGACCTCGTCCGAGTGGGAGAGATAATCCTAGGCACGACATGACCACTGTATTAATCCCCCCACTGCATTTACACCTTGTGGCCACCATATTCCTCACATGAGGGAGTTGTCCTCCCTTTCTCAGCAGACAGTAATGGCCTTCCTTCATTAAAAAATGAGGTGAAGGGCGTTGACCTGTCATATTTATGGCTTGAGCCTGGGGCAGGCTACGTGGTCCCCCGTTGCTACATGGCACCCCATCCAAGAAATTTAAATTCCTATTATTAATAAAACATTTACCAATAATTATTTTCCCATTATTTTAAGTATTAATAAAACTTTTACTTATAATCATCAAAATAACAAGTATTTTATTCAAACTAATAAATTTTTATCAATTTATTATAACAAAAATTACTTAGAGAGTAATTATAGTGCACACTAAACATTTACCAAAAATGATTAAGAATGAGTATTAATAAAACGTTTACCTATAATCATCAAAATAACAAGTATATTATTAAGAATGAGTATTAATAAAACGTTTACCTACAATCATCAAAATAACAAGTATTTTATTCAAACTAGTAATTTTTTATATAAAAATTTCTTAGATGATAGGTATAGTTTTTATCAATTTATTATAATAAAAATTACTTAGAGGACAGGTATAGTGCACCCTAGGTTTGGAAATAGTGTTTTTATATCGTGTGTTTGTAAAGGTGTATTGTTTTTTAATAGATTAAATTAGAATGACATTGCAATATATTGATGTTATCGATACTTGTTATAATGTCATACCATTTTAAACATAATTATAATTTCATTTTAAATATAATTATAATTTCAATTTCAATGATGAAATCTTTCATTTCAATTTATATTTCAATTAAATTTATTTTTGTTTTAAATATTATTATTATAAATTATATAATAATAACTTTTTTATATTTAAGTGTGAACTCTTTATATATATATATATATTAATTAGATGAGTAGATTTAATGGTTATATATATATATATATAAAATAAGATGTGTACAATACCATTCACCACGGAGAAAGATTTTTATTGGATTTCAATTTCAGAGACGACGTGAACATGAGCAAATAAATTAAAACGGTGTTAGTAAAGAGGATTTACTGGATGTGGACCAGAGAGAGGGATTGGCATTAATGAATGTGAGTGAAATTTGTTTTACTTGCTTGACGAAGGTGAATCAACATGAGGAAAGGGCTTTAACAATAAAATACTCCTCAACAGATCCATGGATTCCGAACATTACTTTCTCTACGCATGACCAAACAAGGAGTTATCATTAGCACATGGGACAAAAACTCGTTTAGTAAATTCTAGTACCAAAATTCCACCAGATCTGGCATTGGGATCATCTGGTTTCTCTTTTAATGATGAGGATTGAAATGTTGGTCGCTCATTGGGCCTGGTTTTATTGGAATTATATTAGAACATGATCTAATGAGTGGGATATCAACTTCTAAAACAAATGATTAGGATTTCATAAGTTGTAGGGTTTGGGATATGGAGGAGTTGAAAAATCTAAGAAGTGTCACAAGTGTAGGACATGGCATTAGTGGGTTGTTTGGAAAATAATGGAAGGCCATAAATTAAATATCTAAATAAAGGAAAACTTTGAAGTGGAGATAGGATACACTCTTAGAATCCTAGATTTGATAAAAGGGTGGACGGTATGGATATTTATGTCTAAGGTCAAGGTTAATAAAATTTTATATAACTAGTGGAAGTGGGGATCACAATTTTTGTTTTTAAAAAAATGGCACTTAGATTTTAATACTAGATCAATCAGCATGGAAAATTTCTTGGTCTTAGTAAGACTATCTAGGCTCCCTAGATTTTATGGTTTGATGATGTTTTTTTTCTGAAAATTGGAAATGTTTTAGGAATTTTTTATGAGATGGAGAAATCTTATTGTGATTTTAGGTATATCTGTATGTCTTGAATCCTAATAGGAATGGATTTGATGAAAAGGTTTAACACATTCTATTACAATTAGTGTGGAATTTTGATTAAGGTTGGTTGTCATTGATGTCAACCCTTGAAGAAAGACCCGTAGCACAAAGTTTTGGGTAATGGACCCAATAGTGTTTGATGTAAATATGACTCATTATTGTTTTGTCATGGTTGATGAGAAGTAAATATGGATGAACTCCAAAGTGGTCCCCTTATGGTGAAAGCCCTCACGGGAAGACG
>SNQJ01S0015347.1:200859-219755 GCA_010110895.2 Picea sitchensis
ATTTATATGTATAATAAATGGAAAAATCTCCATCACCCATGGGAAAGTGTGAAGGCTATTTTATCAATAACATAATATGCATATATAATTTTTTGGCGAATCTTTCACCAAAGTATATATTCTTGTAAAATTATAAAATCTTTTTAAATTGTGGCAAATTTTCACATAATTATAAAACTCTTTAAAAGTCTTGGCAAATATTTTATGGAATTATACATGGTAACAAGTTTCCATAACTGTGATCCATGATATATATGTAATTTCCATAATATCCTTCATCAAATTTCAGTTTTGATTCTAAGAAGAGGTCTTATAGACCAGGTAGGTCTCTTTGTGTGTGTTGTATTTATGCTTCCTTTGAGACTCACCTCTCCTTGGAATAAAAACTAAAATTTGATCAACTATCTAATATAATTAAAAAGAGAGAGAGAGAGAGATCTCCATTCAAGACTCTTTGCAAACTAAAAGGCGTTTATTTAAATTTTGAGAACCCAAAAAGGTGAAAAAACAGAGATCAATTGCAGACCCAACAATAGAAACATTAATTCCTTATGGGTATTTTGATGGAGTGGCCACAAAATCCCCTAATAAATGTGGAGCATGAAGTATACATTACATCTCACATTCCCATGAAATCAAATTTGAGGGAGTTGAACCAACAACTTTGCAAACTCTAGAAATCAAAGTGGTCTCCATTTTTAGGGAAATAACTTTAGAAGGAGTTAGAGACATCAATATCTATGGGAACTAAATGTTAGTTGTGGAATGGTTGATGGGATCCATAGACATGCCATGTTCGATCTTGGGAGTATTCCAAGCAAATCTGGTACAAATTAGAGTACTTATGTGCTCACCTACACAATGTAGTCAACATGACATTTTGGAGACTAAATATATATGCCAAGCACTAAAAATATCTATCAAAGGACTTAGGAGGTTCTCTTATCTTTCCTTATGATTTCCCTCTATGCAATTGACCAGATCCACAACGTTCTAGGCTTATTTATAGAATTTAGTTCAGAAGCCATCAAGGCTTAGAGCATTGTCAGGATTCATGTCCCACATAACTTTGTTAATCTACTCAAGTGAGACATTATCGGGTGCTAAAATTGCCCCTTTTTCCTTATCATTTCCATGCCATTTTCATCTCATTCTATTGTATTAATTCATCCCTATTGTTTACATTTCCTATGAGAACATCAATCCTGGAGCATGTACAATTCATTATTCATTGTGTTATGTTAAAACATAATTCATAGTTTACTTGTAAACTAGGATGATGTTTCCTAATTTGGGTAATTACACATTCATACCTATAAACCATAGAGACATACATATATGCAAATATGTTGGTGTTGAAACACCGTGCCGAAACACGCATGAAGAAGACTATGAAAACTTGATAAGAATGAATGCATGTATGCTAGTGCTGAAACACCATGTTGAAACACCTGGTTGAAACATGAACGAAGAAGACTATGTAGAATTAATAAGAATGAATACAAATATGTTGGTGTTGAAACACTGTGCTAAAACACCTGACTGAAACACGCATGAAGAAGACTATGGCACCATCGATTGAATTTTCTCGTGGAATCTAGATCTAACATATCCAGTTGGCAAAGTTACTCCACTATTTTCATTTGTGGTCGTCGGTATATATTAATGGAAGGTACTGATAACATAGATTGGATAGTCAAACATGATCGCCACCTTAGACTTTGCTTACCGTCGGTAAGTGCCCGCATGTACGTCTCTGTGGTTTACAGGTATGACTGTGTTTGACATGATACTATGACATAATGACTGCTTTACGCCCTTCCACATCACCAACAGATGACCAATACCGTCAGTTGGGGGGTATCCCATCATCCCTGAATAAATTAACCAACCGTTGCCATAAATGTTCAATCAACATGGTTGATTTTTTCCATGAATCACTGCTACCTTTCCAAAAATACCAACAAATATCCTTCCATTTTTCCTATGTGCTCATGCATGTTGAAGCTCTTGGGTCTGTGTTGGGAATTTTGAACTTGAAACTCCTTTGCAATACTGTAACAATTAATTACATATAAGAACGTTCAACATGGAAGGATCTACAGTTTTTCATGAACTAGTAACCCTCAACGCCCTAGGTCGACGCCCAGAAGTCTATAGAATATTTGAAGATGAAAGGTGAGTAACATATTTCGAGAGGTTGGACGGTTTTGACAGTGATATTTCCTTAGAATTCTCCCAGAATTTAACAGGAACCCATTTGCATGTTAGAGGTTTGGAGATTAGTGTAACAGAGGCAGTTATATCCTTTGTTACGAGGCTTCCTAGGACTGGTGGAAAATGGTTTGGACAAAAGACAACCATTCTTAATGCAAATACCAATTCCTTGAAGGAAGGAGAGAAAGTGCAGCCTAGAGGACATGGAACATCAATATAGTCTTTACCTCAACCTTGGGACCAGGTTGTTGTTTTCTTGAAGAAATATATAACATGTGAAGGTAAGTACAAGGTTGTTTACACATATGATTTTGTTTTGTTGTCACACCTTCGTCATGGCTCAATGATAAATATGCTTTATTATCTGTTAGAATCTTTGTATAATATGGCATGTTATGTAAGAAAATCTTGTTTTCCCCAAGGTTCTGTCACACACCATTGTCTGATAAAATTAATAGTGTGGAACTACAAAACCATGTATAGGCTCAATTCATTTCCAGGGGAGAAGTAGAAGTTGATGAAAATGATGGCAATGAATCAAAAGGGGAGGCAGGAAGCAATGACAAGAGTATTTCAGACAGGGAAAGAGAGGAAAGAGAAGGAATTAATGAAGATTTGGGACAAGATAACGTTGTTGCAGAACTAGGACAGGGCAGTGGTGATGTAGAAATGAGGGATATCCCTGGAGTTGTGATTGCAGAAGATATACATATGGAAGATATTGGAGTGTAGATGGAGGAATATCTGCACCAAAACCCTAAAAAATCACCTACCATTATAGCAGAGGAAAATGAGCAGATGATTAGAGGAGAATGAACCATCAGAACATGAAGGAGGGAATACAGAAAAAGAATTGAGTGTGGAAGAACCCATGGTAGAAATGAGGGAAGGATTATATACATAGATGCCTTCTGGAGATACAGCGAAGGAATTAAGTGTGGAGAGGTAACTGTCACTTGAAAGAGCAGAAACTCCACCATAATATATTCAGGAGGTTGGAACAGTGATTTCGAGCGAGAATGTAATTGATCTACAGGAAGAATCATCTTCTTTGCATGATGATTCTTGCCATGTTGCCCCTAATTATGAAGTTGAAATTGTCTTAGAGAAACCTCCCCAAACAATGCGAAAGCTATTAAGGAGGAAGAGGCCATTGCTGTTAGAAAAACAGGACCGCGGAGCAATAAAATAAAACAAATGTGGAAACAAAACACAGAAGATACACAATACAAGAGAGACACATATTTATGTGGTTCACCCAGTGTGGGCTACGTCCACCAGAGAAATTGCCAGGTCCTTCCTTTATTATTATCCAGCAAATGAATGGATACAACCTACAGCAAAATCTGTTGTAACTTCCTCTTCTTTCTCTCACAGTCTCCTCTCTCAGAATACAATACTCGCCATAATGCATAGCCGCAATACATTTCCCTCATAAAAAAAGGGTTGCCTTCTAGTTAAAAAAACCTTAACATAATTTCTACCGTTAGATCTGCGACCCTATAATGAACGGTCCAGATTTACAATGAAATTAAAATATACATTTACAAGGCAATTTTTCCTTCCCGGGCTTCGCCCTCGAACCCCCCAGTCGGGGGGATAGGCCCCCCATACCTTGCAGAGGGGGTACCCCCCCCTCTGCACTCCCCCACATGGAAGAGTGTACATACTTCTGGGGTGTAAAGTCTTCATGGGGTATAAACACGGCTGAAAGCAAGGATCTCTGAATCAGGAACATAATCAAGCTCCACAACCAACAATTGCTAGTGTTTCCATAAATTTTCCCAAGTACAAGGAGAAGAACCAGGGTTGTTGTCGCAGTAGAAGTAGCTAAAATTAAAATGGTAGAAATTGATATTCTTGTGGTGCATCCTCTTTCACCCACTGTTACACAAGAACCAGTTGGTGATTAAAAACAACATGAAGTTGTCATTGAAACAAAAGAACTAGTTGATAACCTGAGCCCAAATCAAAGAGATGTTGAAACATAAGAACCTGATGTTGAAAGAGGTAAAATTTAGATGCATACCATGTTCTTTGAGAATGATCAACTAAAAAGAGAAGTTCATAGGCTTACAGGAGAATTAGAAATGCTAAAAGCAGAAAAGGGATCCCAAAGGCCTTCACCTCATGGTCTGGATTTATTAGTGCAAGCAAACCATCTTTTAGGAGGACAGGTTGTGCCATCATAAGAGGTTGAAACACAAGAAACATTTAAGGAGTATTTGTGTCATGAGTGTGGGGATATTTATATATTGGTTGGATATGAGGTGACCCTCCTTGAGCCCTCATATTTTGGACTAATTAGAAGACATGAAGAGTTGGTTGAGGCAACACTGAGAAATAAATTGACTTCCACACAAGAACCAATGGTTGAGCAAGAAGAAAAGTAAACTGTTGAAACACCTGAGAATGCCACTGTAACACAAGAACTAGTGGTACCTAATTTAAATATGCAGTCTAATAAGGATATACAGGAAGTTGGCATTGTAACACAAGAAATAGTGATGGCGAAGACTGTTGAACCAGCCCATCCTGAGAGTACCACTACTACATAACAACTAGTGGTACCTAATTTAAATCAACAATCTGATGAGGCCACAGAAGAAGCCATTGTCACACAAGAACCAGTGGTTGAGGAAGAGGAATTACCACAACCAGATAAACTAATTGTTACACAAGAACCAGTGACACAGGCTCAAATTCCTTTGGAAATCAATGATGAGGATGAACATGAAGTTGACCATTATGACACAGAAGATAATACTATCATTTTGTTGGTAGAGATTGATAAATGGAAAGGAAATACAATACCTTAGGGAGAAATATGTTGAATTTTTGACATTTTAGAAATTTAAATGGGAAGAAATGAAGAAGGAATTGGGAGAGTTGAAGAAGCTGCAAGCTAATTGTCAGATTTTGCAACATGATAAAAATCAAATCTATTTGTTAGCAGAAGAGTTGTTGAGTTGTAGAAGCCATTCTTTCTCATACCCATTCTTCCTTCATGAACAATTAACTCGTTTTAAGTTTAAATATATTAAGGAAGGAATGCCTTATAAAATTATTAGTGCCTCTGAGTTTTTAGAAACTTTTTCCCAGAGTGATTTAATTTCAGATCATCATTTCTTGTGTGAGATTTATTTGCTTGAACAGGCATGCCTATTGGATATAAAATTTAATCATGTTCCCTATGTAGGATATTTGCAAATGAGAGTCTTCACTTATTTTGTGAACAATAATGCAAAATGATGGAATGCCTTCTACACAATCCAGAATAATGATGGAGAAGAAACATTATGGATTAGGGGTGAACCTCACACTCATGTTACTATTTTTAATATACATCGGGATCTACTCTCTTCATCTTATAGGACTATAAAAGTGATAGACCTTCAAAGGTTAGTCATAGATTCTTATGTTAAAACAATTAATGATCAAGAATTGTTCACACTAGAAGGTAGCAGATTTAGATGGGAAGCATCCTCTATGGCCTTGAGGACCAAGGATCCCTACAGTCATGATAATTTTACCTATGATCTGTCTGAGGTTCCTAGTTATATTGATTGCATTTAGACTTGTGGTGCACAGTATTTGGGGTTGAAATTTCATTTCCCTCTTATTTGGATGCCAACAAATAAGGATCATCATAAGTACAGTTTGACTAAGAAGACTGAAAGGGAATGCTGGGTAGAAGTGATTTCTTCTAGGGGCTACAGGAATTTAGAAGATAATGTTACATCATCCTATAATATTTCTAATTTGGATTGGAAAATTTCATGCCCCGACTCGGACTTCAATTCTAAGTGAGTGAAGTTGCATGGGGACATACAATGGTGCAGTTGGGGGGAAGATGTTGGGTGCTAAAATTGCTCATTTCTCCTTATCATTTCCATGCCATTCTCATCTCATTCTTGTATTAATTCATCCCTAGACCCTATCGTTTAGATTTCATATGAGAACATCAATCCTGGAGCAGGTAAAATTCATTATTCATTATGTTATGTTAATTCATAGTTTACTTGTAAACTAGGATTATGTTTCCTAATTTGGGTAATTACTGATGAATTAATAAGAATGAATGCAGATATGTTGGTGTTGAAACACCTAGATGAAACATGCACGAAGAATATTATGGCACCATTGATTGACTCTCCTCATAGATCTAACATATCCAACTGGTAGAGGGTGATCTTCTGGAATTAGCACAACTTATCTAGGGAATCGTGCAACTTGTCACATCATTGAATAACAATTGGAGCATCGATTTCTAAGTTTCTAACTTTTGTTATTGTAATATTAACAGTCTTTGTTTTAAGAAGTTATGAACATATTGAGAATCGAAAGATTCTCAAGACTATTCGAACGGTTGGTAGTTTCATTCTATTCTGAGAACAGGGCATGGTTTAAAATATGTATAGAGTGTTTACACTAGGGAGATAGTCCTTGTTTTTCCATTGAGCACTGGAGAATTAACATTGTATCTAGAAATTTAATCTCTTAATAAGAAGTGGCAATGCTCAACTGAATTTATGTTAATGATTAATTCTTTTTAGCTTTTTTATAGGAAGCTTTTTTTGGAGGCAAGGGCCCACCTCCACATGGAGCTCACCTCAATCGATTGCTAGTTTTCTCTTCCTGTGCATGTCACATGATAAATCAACAACTTAAGCTTTGTTTGCAGTATGTATGATTAATGTTATTGAAGCAATACTTATTTTTGGATTGATGTTGTTAAATAGATTGCAATTGTTGTTGTAACAGTTTGTTATCTTGAAAGTGTAATATTTCCTGAATGGTTCAGTCAGTCCTTGATGATCAATGTTGTTGTTACATCTCAACCATCTCACTGAATAATATCATATATTAAGTTCTTTATTGTTTATTGTTGAGCCAGACCTATATGGAGGTGTGATTGTGGATTTATGATTTATGATTTAATGAAGTTAAAATTTCTTTGAAGTGCGAATTTTATTTCTACAATAATAGAGTAGATATTTTGAGAGGATTTAACTTCTTGAAAAATTAATATAGATCTTTTAATTCATTTCATCTTAGTGGTTTCTTTTCTGCAAGGAGTTTTTTAGTGGTGAAGGATTAATTCAACAGTTATATTTAGAAATGTTCAGTGAGAAGGAAATCTATAACAATCTCAGCAATTATCATAGTTTGAGTAGGTGTTGATTAGCTTGGGTGATTGCATATGAATTAGTTTCAGAAGACTCAATTTTTATGCATAGATTGTGCTTGATTTCCTTTGAAATAACCAGAATTTCTCAAGTTGATAATTAATGATTGAGAATTTCAATTGTTTAATTAATTAGATAATTAAAGTCTCCAATAGACATAATGGATGAGTAATTGGTTTTCTTGTTCCTAAAGGATTCTTGGAATATTTTCTAGCATTTCATCTCATGATGTGTTAGTAACTCATGATCTCATAAATGCATAAAAATGAGCTATATTGAAGAGTTTTTGTGAGCAACACAAAGCCCTAGATTACACATTTTGGATGATATAGAAATATTGTTGTTATTTTACATCAACACCTAAGATAACAACCATGTTTAGAAACGAGAACCAGTACTGTGGAATAAAATTTATTTTTATTAAAGAATCTAGTAGAAGAATTTTATAATTTCAGTTCCAAGCCCCATTATGAACCATGAATTATTCTTATCTCTTTATTTATATTTCTTTCATGTTTCAAGGAACAAGTTGGAGGCCATTATCCTGGATTTTTGTCCAGATAACGATAGTGTCATTCACAACTACCTCGCGGAAATGAGAAGCTTGGCTCGTGATGAGACCCCCTTTTCCTCAGTCGAGTAATGGAGAACCACTACCCTGGCTTGGTGACCCAATGATGGTAATGTCAATGGTCATATCGCTAAATACCCATGATCATGATAGGTTAGCTCATGATGAGACCTCCCATCCTCCAACCAACCCCTTAAGTATGCACTCTCATTTATTTTGTAGGTCACCCATTTATAGAGAATTGTTTCATTGCTTTCTCGGGGATTACAAATCATGAAGTTTGACTAGATTACAAATCATTTCATGCAAATTTTATTGAGAGGCTACATGTAAATTTATTTTATTCATGACATTAAAATTATAAATGCATTAGAGGAATGTTGGTCTCATTGGATATAGATGTCCTACGATGACTACGCAGGAATCTAGTAGGCCAGTACATAGACCACTTTTCTCTTCGCTTAGAAACTCATGGCTCATTCCTTTTATGAATACCAACATGTATTCTCAAAGAAAATATAAATAAACATAATATATTCTAAATGGAGAAGATTTTTAAGTCATTATACAAAGTGAAAGGAAATAAAAGACTTTTCCACAAACCATCAAATATTAAAAGAAAACAATAATAATTATGAAAAACACATTTAATGCCTCGATTATAACCAAAGCCATATATTAACTTATTAAACATAATGTCATATTTTTTCTCAAATAAACATAATAAAAGATGAACAAAAGTTTTTTAACTCAAAAAAGGTGGTTAACTTAAACTCAAACCCCATGAATCAATGGAAGTCAAATGAAACCAATCAAGCTACTACAAAGGGATCAAGCCTCAGTCGGGCATCAAATAAGAACTAGAATCATTCAAGGGACTAACACAATCTTTAATCAAAATAAAACCAAGCTTCTAAAGTTGAAAATATGGTCCAAAAGCAAACAAGAAACAAGCCATTAAAATTTTTCAAGATGTCAAAGTTACAAATCCAAGAAGTTTCATGCACTTGAGTCTTGAATGAGTTCATTCTTGCTTAGTGAAAGTCTTGTTCATTAGTTATTTAGCCTTTAATACTAGGACGCTATCTATGTGAAGAGATAGGTCTCAACTTCATCAAATGCTAGCTTCATTTCCTGTCACATATAGGAAAAAGAGAATGTCTTAGTTAACTATCAAACCATCAAACTTAAAATAGCTTGGGTCAAATAAACGTAGATTCAATGTTACATTGTTTAATACAAAATATAGAACCTATTTTTACCTTAAATGCAATCTCAAATTTACACATGGTAATCTTGCTCCCATAAAGAATTAACTTTTTCCAACGTACTCCAAAAATAGAGGAACAATTAAGTCAATAAACTAACAAGAATCACATCACATGTGTCATTCCATTCATTATTTATACAACACCAATCATCAATGGAACATGTAAGTCAACATAAGAGTTCCCTCATGTATATTGATTTAGATAGCATCTTGGGGTATATTAATATCCCAGTTCAAGTCAACATGTTGATCCTCATTTTCTATATTTTGAACAAGAAATTCTATAGATGAACTATTATTATGAGCCTCCAAAAGATTATCTTCCATATCAATTTCATTATAGGAATTTTTTGTAATGTATTCTCCCCTTCTATCACAATCTGATCACCAAAGAGCTAGTGCTCTATCAAATGGAAAATTGTTTATGTCATACTTTGTTACATATAATATTAAAAATGTATCCATATTTTTATCAAGCTTGTTCATTGACTTTGACTTCAAGAATGATAGTGCACTAAACATTCTCTCATCCTCCACCAATCCCAAAATCATGGTTTGACATAAATTTGCTAATTTGAAATATTCTGACATGTTTTCTTCTAGGTATTGGCTTTCACCTAATTTAGTCCATAATCTTGTTATTGCACCATGTTCTAGAGGTTTCTCCAAACCAAAATATTGAGCTAACATTGTTTGAACAAAGAGATTGGCTTGTTGATACAACTTTGATGAATCTAATATACCTTCACTTTCTTCTCCTTGTACATTGCGATTCTTGCCAAATTGGTGCACTAAAATTTTTATTTTTTCTAAAAATTCAACTCTTTTAGCCTCTCTATTGTGTTCATAGTTCCAATATTGAGGGTATACCACAAACATGGCCTCCAATAATTCATCTCGAGGAAATCATTCCCTTATCTCTGATGCTAGTGATTTTTCAATTTATATCAAGTTGTGCTTCACTGAAATCACAACATTGTTGAATTGGTCTCTTGACACATGGAACTCTTCAGTGATTCATCCCATATTACTAACATAATGAAATGGAACCATATACCCATGCACTTCCATACATAGTATTCATTTTCCATCAAACTTCAAATAATTTTCAATGTTTTCTATATCGATGATAGTAGTCCAACCTTTAAACGCTTGACTTGTGAAAGACTCTAGAATTGTATACAAATTATCCAATTGAAGACATGTTAATTTTATTGTATGTATGTATTATGAAATATACATTATGCAACTTTGAGACATTTCCACAAAGACATTCATTTCATAAAGCATAGGAAGAATTTCAGCCAATATTAATAATGTCTCTATATCAGTTAATCAAAAGAAAATATCTTGAGCTTTGTCTACACTGAAACAATGTTCATACATCACCCCTACTAAGGATTGGTACTCACTAAATAGTCTTTGAGATGGTCCATTCAATGAGATCCATCTTGTATCAACATCTTTTAGTAGCTTTTTTCCATATGTAACACCCTCATCAAATTGTTGAAACTCTTTAAATCGCTTGGGACAATGACAAAAGTATCCATGAGTTTCACGTACAAGATATTCAACTTTTGAAACCAGTGGAAACTTGCTTACTATTTTAAATGAAAGATTCATTCTATGAGCCATACAATGAATACTAATTATAAATGGTGAAGTTGATAGTTGTAGTTTGACACAAAGTCCATTCATTTTCCCTTGCATGATTGTTGCTCCATATATTCCGACACATACCAACTTTTTCACAATCGCTAAATGATCCATACCACTAATTTCCTTCAAAGTCTTGATGACAAGTTCATAAATATTTTGAGTTGTATAATTCTCCCTCATTTTATGAATCCCAAGTAAATATGAATTCCTAACATGATCATTAACCATATAAATTCTCATGCAGATCCATGAAGTATTATCAATAGTTGTAACTTCATCCAAAGACAATGAAAAAAACCTAGCATTTGCAATCTTCTCTTTCAAATCATCCTTTTCTACTTGAGCTAGGCATTTTTCCCATTCCCAACCACTCGTTACTGACCAATGAGAATATGGAAAATTTGACACTTCAAGAAAAGATATAAATTTCTTTTAATCTGGATAATCTGTCATAGGATGACCTCTAGATAAGATGTGAAATACAGTGCTTAATTGCATCATCTTGGATAACAAATTTCTTTCCATCGTCTTTCCAAATAGAGATGTGATGGTTCCTCCACTTGCCTCAAGTTTTCTCTTACTGATTAAGTATTTATTATATTCATATTCATATTTGACATGTCAACATTCCTCAGAAGATTTCCATCTGATAATAGATTTATCCTCGCCATTTACAATTTCCTTATCATACACCTTTCCTGCATGCTTCTCTATTGTATCTAACTTCATCTACAATTTTATTGTCTTTCCAAGTTTCCAACTACATATAATGCATCTAACTTTTTGTTAAGCCTCTTTCTCATTTGTTGGAGGTATTGGTTCAATAAATGGAAATTTTGAGACCCATTCCGATTGGAATTGTCTCCCAATGTCCCATTGGCCTTTTTCCCTTTTCTGTGATTGTGCATGGTTTGTGTTTCCTTCCAAGGAAAAACCTTCAACAATGTTATTGTCGAATTCTGATGATATTGATTTCATCTCAATTTGATCACTAGAGGAACATATTCCATCATATATTATATGGATATTAGATGCATTCTCATAAGATTTGACATCTCTTTCACTGATGGGTTGCTCAAAAGAGATTGAATCATGAAGATAATCTGGTTTCTTGGATTGAGGCTTTTGAAAGTATGAAAATACATCCCTTTGTTTTGATGTTTTATTTCCACGATCGTTGTTTGACATCTCACTAAAATTTTCACAATTAGAATTTCAAATCGATCTAGAAACCAAAAGTGAAACTTGCATGAGAAAAATAATATAAAATTAGTCATCCATTTGGCAAGTCAACACACATGCAAGACATATATCAATTTTAAGAACTCAATTCTTCTCAACAAAACCAACAGTACTTATCTAAAAAGAAACACTTCAACATAAAACAATGTGTTTTCATCTTGCATGTTATTATTGGCTCAAAAGAATGCCACATAATAAAAATCCATTTTTAAAAACTATTTTTCTTGTGATAGGTTGGTTTTAGGTTGATAATTTGTTTTGTATAGAAGTGTGTTCCATGACTCATGAGAAAATGTATGGCTACATTCAGTCCTAGATACAAAGATAGATTGGAAGGTCCATGTTGTCAGAAATTTTCAATGTGGATTTTACCACATGTTTTTGCTTGGGTTTACCCCAGATCCTTGATGTGTTACAGAGTACGATGGTCCATTATTTTATGTTGGGACCTTTGTATGATATGAGTGATGAGATGTTGTTATTTGTGCCATGTTTTCCTACTATTCCATGGCAAACAATGATGATGATTTGTACATTCACCTATAAATAATAGCTATAGAGTACATTCACCTACAAACACATATTATCAATAATATGAACAACAAACTTGCAGTTCTTAAAATAGTAAACTGGACACATGCAAGAAGCATCCTCAAACCCTAATCATGTTTCCTAATCAAATGGATAACATTTCTCGAGTCAATGCATCCCAATTGGAGAATGGTTGTGGCATGTATCCATGTACACTCCTCCTTAAACTTTTCACCCTCACTCAGCTCCTCATGCATGCACACTAACTACCTAAGGATTGGATCCCTTATCTAAAAACAAATCATGCATTTGTGTAACTGAACTGAACTGAAATATGACTAATAGAAAACTTAACTCAATTGGCAATTACTAAATATGGAACAATAATGAACTGAGGTGGAAAATCTTATGCCCATTTTTCTTCTTACTAAATTTAGAATTTTCAATAAGCCTCACTTTTGGCCATTCAAGCATGGGATTTATGGTGGAAAACCTATAACTAGCACAAGGAAAGATATTAGAAGAGGGAGAATACTTACATTCATCAGAACTGGGAATCTAGTCAAGGTGTATGTAGGTTGAAAGAGAATATAGTGAAGAGAAAAAGCCCATTTTTCTGCTTGCTAAATTTTGAATTTTCAATAAGCCTCACTTTCGTCCATTCAAGCATGGGATTTATGGTGGAAAAGTTAAAACCTATATTATAACTGGAAAATTTGGGATAAGTTCCTTGCATGTAGATCCTAGCTACAAAGATTCATAGACATTATGTGCATTGTAGGAGTAACACTTTCTATCTCCATTTGATTTCATGAGTATGTGATTATTTGAAGTTTACACCTTGAATTGGCATTTGAGAGTAGATTTAGTAAGGTTGGTTTGGGACCTGGGTTCTTATGTGTTTGGTTATAATTGGGTTGACATAGTAATATATGGTGGGTTATGAAAAACCTGGAGAGGACTGTGGAAAGTTTTGGTTAATTGATTTTCATGGTGAAAAATGGCCATATGGATTACTATCTTTCATTATTTTTTTGTTATTAGAATAGTAAGCAGTACAATATGATATAGGATATAGCAACGGGTTGAGGAAATGTTTGTATGAAATTATAATACCAACAACTTAGTATATTGTATGAGGATGCATATGAAGTGTTTGTAGAAATGTATGCATTATATTTTTCATTCTTGCTCATTGTTTGACACAAACTCAATCTAGGCATGCCCCATCTATCTAAAACCATCTATAACTATTTTTATCTCGATGTGTGACATGGTATTGATACTGTAATATCCACACAAGTACATGCATGCGTTTGAATAGAATTTTCTCTATTAAAACGGATTTAGGAATGTGAAATTGTAGCTTTGTGGGCAGAATTGCATTACTTTTTCTTTGGATTATATTCTTTCTTGGAAATCTAGTATGATCAGTGGGTGCTCTATCACTTGTGCGTGGAAACACATAAGCATTGGGATTTGGAAAACATAGTGCTAAAACACTGTGTTTCAACACCAACTTGTGAGAATGATTTAAAAACGCCCAGGTAATTTATCCAAACTGTGGGTAAGCTCAAAAACTTAAACACAGTCTACAGAACTACTGATCTACTCCAATCACTAACACAAACAATCACTCATCTTGATCTGAAGCCTATGTTATTATGGAGGTTGGGTGGGCTCTATCGTTGATCAGGATGACACTTTTGCATGGAAACACACAAGCAATGAACATTGGGAAACACGGTGTTGAAATGCAGTGTTTCAACACCAACTTGTGAGAATGATTTAAAAATGCCCAGGTAATTTATCCAAATTGTGGGTAAGCTCAAAATATTAAACATGGAACTATTGATCTACTCCAATCACTAACACAAACAATCACTTGTCATGACCTGAAGCCTTTGTTATCCTATAGGCTAGGTGGGCTCTATCACTGATCAGGATGACACTTGTGCATGGAAACACACAAAAAATGAGCATTGGGAAACATTGTGCTGAAACACTATGTTTCGGCACCAACTTGTGAGAATGATTTAAAAATTCCCATGTAGTTTATCCAAACTGTGGATAAGCTCAAAAACTTAAACACGGTCTACAAAACTACTAATCTAGTCCAATCACTAACCCAAACATTCACTCGTCATGACCTAGAGCCTATGTTATCCTGGAGGCTATGTGGGCTCTATCACTGATCAGGATGACACTTGTGTGTGGAAACACACAAGTGATGAGCATTGGGAAACACAGTGTTGAAACACCATGTTTCAGCACCTGCATGTGAGAATGATTTAAAAATGCCCAGGTAATTTATTCAAACTGTGGGTGAGCTCAAAAACTTAAAAAAAGAACTATTGATATGCTCCAATCATTAACCCAAACAATCACTCGTCATGACCTGAAGCCTCTGCTATCTTGGAGGCTAGGTGGGCTCTATCACTGATCTAGATGAAACTTGTGCGTGGAAACACATAAGCAATGAGCATTGGGAAACACCGTGTTGAAACGTCGTGTTTCAACACTAGCTTGTGAGAATGATTTTAAAATGCCCAGGTAATTTATCCAAACTGTGGGTAAGCTCAAAAACTTAAACACAAAGCTACTCATCTACTCCAATCACTAACCCAAGCAATCACTCATCATGATATGAAGCCTCTGCTATCTTGGAGGATGTGTGGGATCTATCACTGATCAGGATGACACTTGTGTGTGGAAACACACAAGCAATGAGCATTGTGAAATATGGTGTTGAAACACTGTGTTTCAACACCTGCGTGTGAGAATGATTTAAAAATGCCCAGGTAATTTATCCAAACTTTGGGTCAGCTCAAAAACTTAAACATAGAACTATTGATCTGCTCCAATCACTAACCCAAACAATCACTCGTCGTGACCTGAAGCCTCAGCTATCCTGGAGGTTGGGTGGGCTCTATCATTGATCAGGATAATCCGTACTAGCATATGCACTTAATGAATGCCCAAAACAACTCTGCTACTAGTGGAGTGGAGAAGCATGAGCCCATAAATGATAAGATATTAAGATTATCCCTAGAAAGAATGTAATGGCAACTTGTGAGGCGAAGGAAGAAGAATTGCATGTCATTTTGTTGACATCATCATACTAATCCAAAATTCCATGATCATAAAATTGGTCTGGAAATGAAACAAAATTGAAAATATTGAAAACTAGAATAGAATAGAGTACAATTGAATAGTACCAATACCACCAATAAATTAGCATAGTTCCACGTTTCACAAGTTAACATACCATGGATGCTATGGTGAAATTCACAGTCATGACAAAAGTTGCAGAGAGGGATCATGAGCCACTTACCCAATATCAAGGTGTTGCAGGCTAGCAACCAGAAATGTTGACATGGAGCGATCAGGAAGATGGAAAGAACTCAGTGATTTCTCCTCCTATAATTTGCAAATTTCGACAATAGAATTTTGAGTTGGAACTTGGCCTTTGAAGATTTCAAGCTAGGCGTGGCTAAAGATTTCAAGGTGAACCACTTAGGTCTATTAATATTGTGAATCAACATCAAATTGGGGAAAATTTTTATGAAACCTATGAGCGAATTCATATAAAAACTCCACACCAGGGGCATCCTCTGTAAAAACTCCAAATCAGTGGGCAAAAAATCCATAAGGCCAATGGCCATTCCCAAATCGAGGCGAATCATGGTCCTTTTCCCTCTGAAAAATCTAAAACTGTGGGAGAAAAATATAGATGGCCAATGGCCATTCCTAAGTTGGGGACAGGGGCGAATGAGAGGAAATATAGGCTAGCAACCATAAACGGTGGGCGAAAACCCTAGAAGATCAATGGCTACTCCCAGAAATCGAGCGAAAGGGAGGATTGACTGCCATTTTTCTAAGGCGAAAATGTAATTAATATTTAAAATTTGATCACCATTTTGGGGCTAAATATATAATTAATATTGTTTTAAAAATAAACGAGGGGGTGAATTGGGATTAATATGTTTTTTTTTTTAATATTTAAAATTTCCCCTACCAAAATTTGAAGGGGTTAAATTTCCCCCATGGGTGAAATTTTGCCCCTAAACTTTTCCTGGCACGGGTAAATCGGGGGATTTGAATTTTGAACTCAGAACCTCATCAAACATAACACCTCATATCATGGCACTTTCCAATTGAGTTTCCCCCAGGGGCTACCCTCCTACGAGATTGTAAAAAACACCTCTATGAACAATAAATTATATTTATCATTATTTTAAAGATCATCATAAAAAATAACAAAATAAAGCTTTATAATAATTTTCTATTATCATTATTATCTAAAAAAAAACAATATAATATATTCTAATTTACAATATGGGTATAGATCACCTGATAATTTGATGATGATGATGATTAATGTCCACTAAGACTTAATTGGTCTATCGCACCTTAAGAGGGTAAGTGATTACTTGCGATTCTTTAGAATTTTGTTTATGTGCTTGAAAAGAATTAAGAGAAAATTTCCAAGATCATCATAGTTTTGTTGAGTTAAGAGGTTAGGAAGGTTGGCAGTGTGACAAATATTTTGAAAATGAGATCTAATGTGGGTATAGGATGGATAATCTAAGAGAAAGTATTTTTCATCTTCAACCTTCTTAGTGTCACAAAGGTGACACACTCTTTAATCCCATGGTGTTTTAGGAATTGACCAACGCCCAGTTTCACTATGGAGCTCGTGAGAATTTTTTCTTATCTTAGCAATGCTTATTTTTTTCTTTACACTCGAAACATAGATAATTTTGATCTTCTAGGTTAGGGTTGATTACATCCTTATAATACCTTAACTTTCTTTTTTCCTCTAACTCTTTATCACACGGCATTTTCTCCTTAAATTTTGACTTGCTGATATTTTTAATAGTATCTTTATTCTATAAAATGGTGTCTTCCATGATTCCCCAATAGTTTATTCATGATCGGGCATCCTTATGCCATTTTCGCTTGAGTCGATGGTGGTTACAACTCGGATTTGAAGCAATTTTAGGAAGCCTATTGTCTTCCATGTTGTTTAACTTGTTCTTATACATTAGGTATCTATTCATAGTCGTGCTCTCAATGGGAGAGAGGCTTATTTCTAAGAGGAGGATGGGATAGGGTGCCTTGGCAGGGACTCTACTCAAGGATAGTTTACTTCGTATTAGTGTATATGTTTTGTATGTTAGTTTAAATTGATTTAAGTCTTTTGAAAAAATATATCAAAGTTTCTTTAAATATATACATTATTTTCATTTTTTTATATAAACATTTAAATATATACATTATTTTCATTTTTTTATATAAAAAAATTAATTTAGTAATTTTAGAATTTTAGGTATTTGATTTATCATTGGTTAAGTTCCTTGTGATTTGGCATTATTGCCCATTGGTTCGTTAAGTTCCTTGTTATTTGGCATTATTGCCCATTGGTTCATTAAGTTCCTTGTGATTTGACATTATTTCCCATTGGTTAAGTTCCTTTTGATTTGACATTACTGCCCTAGTGTAGGTGAATTTATTATAGTTTTGTGTAACAATTAAAAAAAAAAATTTAAAAACTAAAATTACCACAAAATTATATTAGTGGTGCAGACACTGAATATACAGTGATTGTGACAGGTTACTGGTTACTTAGTCGATGTATGTATGTCTTGCATCAGTGCAGTTCAAGGCTACTCTAACGCTGACATGCATTGGTATGGTAAGCATGCAGGTTCTTGGTGGGTCTTTGGGAAGGGCAGGCTTTGACAGACCAACATCTGACCTTATCCATGGCTACATGTTCACAGCCTTGCCCATCGCCTTGCCACCTTCTCACAGCCTTGCCCACCGCCTTGCCACCTTCTCACACCCTTTTCGCCTCCCCACGGCCCTGCATAATGGTTAATATATATGCTATTATATCTTTGCATATAAGTTTAAGTAGGAATTACCAACAGATATGTGCATAGGATTAACAATGATGTGAAGATGCTCATGGACAGCGATGTTTTTTATGCTCCCCTGGTTATAATGCTCCTCAACAGGTAATGTTGTGTCGTCTTCTTCATTGTTATTTTTTCAACCGATAGAATGGTCCAAGTTGTATTAACAAAGACGCCACGACGCCATCAAGGCGAGCTTCAGAGTTTTAGCTACTGTGCAAATATCCAATGAAACTTTGTATATCAAATGGAACTTTGTACTTGAAAATGCCAGTTGCTTTATAAATACGATTCAG